>DF359727.1:0-34935 GCA_000787875.1 Solanum virginianum
TAAAAAAGAACTACTGACACAGGAAGAATGTTGAACTAGTTATACATGCTGCCCTATCGGGTACTAGTCACGGCCCATAGGTTGGGTCGTGACAGAAGGTTATGTTTGTATGGACGGATGAATGTGAAAGGAGTTTTCAGGCCATGAACGATCAACTTACATCAGCTCCTATTTTGACTCTACCAAATGGCATAGATGGGTTTGTGGTATATTGTATACTTCTCGGATTGGGTTGGGGTATGTGCTTATACAAATATCATCCTCTTGCCCTAGATGGGTTTGTGGTATATTGTATACTTCTCGGATTGGGTTGGGGTATGTGCTTATACAACATGGTAAAGTGATAGCTTATGCATCAAGGCAGTTGGAGGTGCATGAGCATAACTACTGGACTCAGGACCTTGAATTAGCAGTGGTGGTATTTGCTTTGAAAATTTGGAGAAAGTATTTGTAGGAGGTGCATGTTGATGTTTTCATCAATCGCAAGAGCTTGCAATATGTGTTCACTCAAAGGGATCTAAACTTGAGACAAAGAAGGTGATTGAAGCTCCTTAAGGACTATAACATGAGTGTACTATATCATCCCAGTAAGGAGAATATGGTAGCTTGTGCTTTTAGTAGGTTATCTATGGGGAGTGTCGCTCATGTTGAGAAAGAGAAGAAGGAGTTGGAAAAGGAGGTCCACCGATTGGCTATGTTGGGTGTTAGGTTGGCTTACTCTAATAATAGTGGTCTTCATGTTCACAATGAGGCTGAATCTTCAGTGGTTGTTGATTTGAAGTCTAAACAAGATCTAGATCCATCATTAGTTCAATTAAAGAAGTTGGTTGTCGAAAAGAAAATAGAGGTGATCTCTCATAGGGTAGATGGTGTGCTTCGGTATCAAGATCAGTTATGTGTTCTTATTATGGATAATCATAGGAGAGTAATCATGAGTAAAGCCCATAAATCTTATTATTCTATTCATCCGAGATCTACCAAGATTTATCGGGATTTGAGGGAGGTGTATTGGTGGCATGGTATGAAGAAGGATATATAGCCAAGTTTTTATCCTAATTCCCTAACTGTCAACATGTGATGGTAGAGCACCAATGGCCCAGTGGTTTGACTTAAGATATTGATATTCCTACTTAGAAGTGGGAAGATATGAACATGGATTTGGTGGTTGATTTGCCTCGCACCCGAACACAATTTGACTCCATTTGGGTTATCGTTGATCGAATGACTAAGTCTATTCATTTCCTGCTAGTCAAGATCACTTTTGGTGCAAAAGATTATGCAAGGTTGTACATCAAAAAGTTGGTGAGGTTGCATGGTGTGCCTAGGTCTATCATATCGGATCGTGGCACCTAATTTATTTCTCACTGTTGGAGATCATTTCAAAGAGGACTTGGTACTAAGGTGATATTAAGTACCGCTTTTCATCCTCAAACTAATGGACAAGCCAAAAGGACAATCATTTCAAAGAGGGGTTGGTACTAAGGTGAAGTTGAATACATCTTTTCATCCTCAAACTGATAGACAAGCCAAGAGGACAATTCAAACTTTAGAAGACATTTTGAGGGATTGCGTGTTAGAGTTAAAAGGTAATTGTGATGACCATCTTTCACTTATTGAGTTTTCTTATAATAATAGCATTCATGTTAGCATTGATATGGCACTATTTGAGGCTTTGTATGGTAGCAGATATAGTTCTCTAGTGTGGTGGTCTGAGTTGGGAGAGATGGCCTTGATTGGCCCGGATTTGGTATTAGAGGCTATGGAAAAGTGAAGTTGATTAGAGAAAGGTTGAAAATGGGCCAAAGTCACCAAATGTCCTATTCGGATGTTAGAAAGAGGAACATTGAGTTTCATGTTGGTGATTGGGTGTATGTGAAGGTTTCACCTATAAAGAATGCGATGTCTTTCGGCAAGAAGGGAAGGTTAAGTCCCCAAAATGTGGGCCTTTCTGAGATTGTTGAGCAAATTGGGAATGTGGCTTATAAGTTGGAGTTTTCCACAAATTTGAACTCTATTCACTCGATCTACAGTGTGTCTATATTGAGGAAGGTAGTTGGTGATCCTACTATTATTGTACCTTTGGAAGGTGTTGAGGTCGAGGAGAACATGTCTTATGAGGAAGTTTCGGTGAAAATTTTGGATGGACAAGCGAAGCGACTTCGTAACAACAATGTGGCTTTAGTGAAGGTGTTTTGAAGAAATCAACATGTGGAGAGTGCTACGTGGGAGATGGAGTTGGACATGATGAAATGATATCCCCATATTATCCAATCTACTCAAGCCAACGGTATGAGGTTCTTCTTCATCCAGGTGGTCCTAATTCTTTCACACTTGAGTTTCATTACATGACATGTATACATGTGCATGATAATGACTTTTAAAAAGTTTTTACTAATTCAAATACATTTTGATATGGGTTTTAATGACTTTTATAATTTTCAATTGATGAACTATTCATTGTATCATGCAATTTGAAGTATCATTTTTTGAGTCAAGCCTTTCAAGCCTTGTTCTTGCACATTCCAGGAAGAAAGTTCCCAAATGGGGTGATGATATTAGGACTCAGACGTTGTACTATCTTATTGGAGGCTGAAAATTTCTATTTCTGGAAGTTTTGGAGTAAGGTGATGCTCCATGGGAGCCCTCACGATTCGTGTGAGACCACACGACCTTTGTGGAGCCTCCATTCAGTGGCCCTTGTACTTATGAGGGTGTTTGGCCCTTAAACATAGGGTTTTAAACTATCACATGCCGCATATGGACACCTCATGGTCCATATCACACTTCATGTACCATGTGGTGGGCTTTGTGGTTGCCTAAGCTTGAAATCCCACAATTTTGTGATCAAGTATGGTGACACGACCAAGTACACGACCCTTGTGGCCTCCCGTATGCCTTCCAAAGTGAAATTTTTCTAAGTACGGAATCACCGTCTCATAACTTCATCGTGGGAATTTTTCTAAGGAGAGGGGTATAGGCAGTATCACGGCTCGTGTGACACTACACTGCCCATGTGGCCTTCCTGGGTGATTACGTTGAAATTTTCTAAGTATGAGATTACCATTTTGAACCATCATCAAGCATAGTTTTTCTTAACTGTTGGTTTACAGACAAGTATACAACCCGTGTGATGTGTCATGGACCATATAGTCCTCCTTAAAGTGAAAATTTTTAATTTTTTAACTCGTTTCATTGATGGAGTTTTTATAATTATGGTTTATTTGAAGGGTTTTTTGTGACTTCCTATACTACCTAAGGGCTTCTTAATGACCTAAACTCTATTCCTTCATTCAAAGTTTATTCCTCACACTTAGAATTATATTGAACCCTCTTAAGAACTCACTCAAAAAGGACTATTCTTGGTTACTTTCAACCAAGAAGAGCCAAACTCTTTTCAAGTGATTTTCATGAATTTTATCTTACTTTAAATATGTTTTCAAAATTATAGTTTATTAAATTCAATTGAAGTATGACCTATACTTATTTGATGATTTTAAGTTGATTTAAGCCCTAATATGATGAAATGCATTGAAGTTATTAAGCTATGGAAGTGCATGTCCCCTTTAAAGCTTGATTTGTCCATGAGTGATCTATAATATGATTTAAATGTGAATTTTACATATTTTTTACTTGAATTTCATAATATATTATTGATTTAAGTTTGAATCTCATATGCATACATGACATATGCATACATGACTATGAAGTTTATGAAGTGGGTCAAGACCCAATTATCTTTATGTATATGATTTTAATAAGATTATAGTTATGACAAAAATGTGATTACATATATGTCTATGATCATAGATCATTGAGCAGTTATGGGAATTTACACCACTATGTTTAAGGGAGCATCGATTAAGATTTAAGGCAGGGTGGGCAATCCCCAAGGGTCCATACTTATATCTAAAGAAGATACTCCAAAAGAGATATTCCTATCCATAAAAAGTATTCATGAAGAATATTTCGGCTTTCTAGCCTATTATACGTGATTATGAAGAATGTGCTTTGGCCTTTAAACCTAAGAATGCATGTAAAAGATTTGGAAGTCTTACGCCTCTTTGACAAGCATGTATATATATATGTATTCTAGTGGGATGATAACTTAACACCGATAGGATAGGAGGCAGGGTAGGCTATCCCCAAGGGTCCATACTCCTTTCTCTTAAAATATGTACCTAACATAAGTTTATGCCCCAACGGGAAAAGAAGAAGAAGAATGTTAAGGATCTACCATTAGCAAGTATGTCACCTCTTTATCTGTTGAGTGGAAGAAGACGGAGGTCCAAGTTATAGCTCACTTGGTCTAAAGTCGATTACAGTCCCATCCTCAATATATATATATGAAGTATTTTCGCATACATACATCATGTACCTCATGGCATATTCATATATTGTTCTCTTGATATATGGTTCTTTCTATATAGATACCCTTGTCATCTAACACCAAATGCAAGTTTAATGAGTTCATGTGCATTGCATGCCCACATACTTAGTACACTCAAATTTACTAATGCATAATTTTGACTACATGATCTAACCAGTAGGGACCAAAGAAGATATTCATCTACCGTACGACGTCTAGCTTGGATCTTAAGATTTGCTTGTCGTGGTGAGTCCAATCTTCTAAGGACAATCCACGTTTCCTCTATCTATGGTGCTTAGATTATTTTAGTTACATTGAGGGTGAGCCCAAGGAAATGTCTTGGCCCTCATCCTATCTTATGAGTAAAGGCAATGTTAGACATCTTGTAGACCTCATTATCTTTATGTGCTAAATGTTGAATTCAAAGAATTATGTAATGAGTTTGGTTATGTCATTATGGTTTCATTATGAGCTTACGTTATGGATTCATGTTATAATGTAAAGGATCCTAAGCCCCATATTGCCCCCATAGAGTGAGTCATACATACCCGCCCCTTAGTCTTATGTGCTATATGCTATGTGAATCCATGTTACACCCTATCCCCTATGATATACCCATAGCATTAGTCCTACTTTCTCCTCCCTTAGAATTATGTATTTACTATTTCTGTGTACTTTCAAACCGACGACATGTGAATGGATGCTACAAAGCTTGTTTGGGGACTCTCGGATTCCCATACGACATGTCACTCCTAGACCCTAGATCAGGGTAGTGACAAAAACAATGATTCCTTGAATTCTAAAAAAAAAAACTTAAATCTGTCAATCTATTGTACAAAAATATAAAATAATTTATATTAATGATGGAATAATGTTAGACTTTCTTCCACTACATTCCACACGAATGAAACTACAATATAGTACAATGTTGTAGATTCTTTTGAAAACTTATATTTATTATTGAAATTTAATGCATTGAATGTATGAGTTACACTAATAAGGTTTTTGAAACATTTTATTTTCCGGTCTTGAAAAAGACATTAAAGAGTCATAAATAATTTGCTTCATTTTTCATTTATGAAATCATCAAAGACTCCAAGTGTGCAAACTCGTTATTATATAAAATCCTCAATATATTGTTGATGATCAAATTATCAGTGTTGAAGGCTTTCTTTGAATTGTTACTCCATGAAATCACATTTTATTTGCCATTTAAATTTATCATTATACATTCTTAATTCTTTAATCGTTTTTATATAGTATGAAATATTGTAAATGCATCACTTCAAATTTAACCTATTCTTTTCCTTCATACACTTTATATGATTCGTTCTTTATGGTCCTACTATAAACTTAGATAATACAATTATCAATTCAGTATATGAAATTAACTAGAATATATTTTGCATGTTAATCTATTTTATTTCCTTATATTTTAGATAAGTAGTTGTGCAGAAAAGATCTATAAGTAACTTATAATTTTAAAATATAAGTATAAACATAAAAATGTAACTACGTATATGCAAATTATGCTATAAGTTGTATAAATTGATAAAAAAATTGAAATAATGAATTCAATCTTTGATATTTGTGATGACAGTCTATATTTACATTAACAGAATTACTCAATCTAGCCGATTCGATTTATAATAATGAGATTATTCAATCAATTAATCGAAAGAACTTAAATGAACAATGCCAATGACATCATATATTTGGGTGAGATATATTAGATTACATGCTATTACCTTATAAATTAAAAAAAAACAGCGTGTTCCAACTTAAATTCTACTTTTGTCATTTTTATAATATATAAAGACATTATGCATGCATCTTTACTGCAACAAACAATTCATGTTGATCATTCACAAGAATTTTCACACTATTCTTCCATGATTATTTATTTAACTTCCAAAAAAAATATTAATATTATTTATGTATGTTATATTATATAACTAGATATACATGTGCAACGCACGTGATGAGGGACTAGTTAAATAAAAAACACTCAAGTAGAAAAATAAATATATCAAAAATGAAGAGAAAAAAATTATTCCTTCCACTAGAACATCACTCATGTTTTTATCAAAAGCAAAGAAGTAAAAACGTCCAGAAAGGAATCTTCAACTAATTCAAATGGAATTCAAGATTGTATTGAAGAGAAAACCCTACCATTATTTGAGAAAGGGATGAAATTCTAGGAAGGAAAAAAAATACTCTTTAAGGGAAAATATAATTTGAAACTAAAAAGCGCAAAGGAGGGATTTATATAGGAGAACTGGAGTCTAGAGGCTTTAAATTTTTTGTAATCTTATGTTAAATTACGTGTACATTTTTTTTTCATTACTTTCATGAAATTTGACCAAAAAATTCATCAACCAATCATGGCAAGCCACGTGAGAAATGATGTTAAGAATACTTATTACCACACACTAAATTGCTAAAACCCTAGTCAAATAAAAGTATGGTTGTATATGCCACATGAAAAGTTCTTTTTTTCAAGGAGAAAACGAGGATTAAAAACATTAAATATATGCGGTCATTGTGAATAAAATGTAAAAGTAAAAGTAAAAATCATGAAAAAAAAAAACCTAATGTGTAACAAAATGGGAAGGAAAATGAAAGTCAATAAATCAGAAAACGAAAAATAATAAAATGATTTGCCAAAAAAAATAGTAGAAAAGAAAAGTAGGGTCCTCTTGAAAATAAGAAAGAATAACAATAACAATAACAATAATAATAATTTCTCCTTTGATTGTATTATTATAGCAAGTAGTTCATTGTTTCCCCTTATAATGACTTTTCAAGATTTATGTACATTTTCTTATAAAGAAAAGGGATTTCATTTGTAATATATACTATTAATTGCTTAATTTACTCTGATATATATATACACGGAGGGAAATAAAAAGTGTGTTTCATATATAAAGGTAGAAAATTTTGATTTCTCCTTTACATAATCGTATAGTTTTTGCTGAATTTTGTGATTGGTGATGTCTTTAACAATAACGAAATTTTATTTTATGTTAAAATATTGATTTAAGACTTTTTTGTCTTAAATGGTATAAAAAGAAAAAGATAACTACTTCTAGATCACATAACATAACCAATATCATTTTCTTTATAATTAGTTGTCTATGTGGGTATAGATTATAATACGAAGATTAGTTATGCGATAAATAATGCATTTAGTTTATAATTAGATGCACATGAAAATTTTATTTTTAATTATTTTACATTTTCTCATACCCTGTTTTACATTTACAATGACTTATAACTTTTAGGATCCATATAGCATATAATTAGCAGTACATGCGGGTGTTAATTGTAATACAAAGATTATGCCATAAATAATTTTAGGAATCATTTAGTTCACAATTTATTGCACTCGAGGGCATCGATGAACATTATTGGTATGCAACAACTAATTTTACTGAGCTCGGGGGCATGATTGTGTGTTTGGGAAGTGGGTCTCTCATGGGATTTACTTGAGATCGAATTTAGACTCGATCTGCTATTCAGCCATGAACTTGATGTATGAGACTTGTATAGTGCAGTTTACATCTCTTGTGTGATTTGCAATAAATTGTATAGTGAAGAAATTTCTACAAAGTGCTTACGATAGAGTGCTCACCGTAGGACTGAGATTGTGGATTTTTCTGAGAGTTCTAAATAACTTAGTAGCCTTTTAGTGTACAATGAATTGAGCATGTGGATGTTGATTGTAATATAAAAATAATTTAAGCAATAATGTGTATATAGTTGAGGATTATTTAAGACAAATATAAAACTAAAATTATTATATTTGATCGAACCAGTAATTGAAACTCTGGCTTGACCACTGAGTAGTGAGATGGATGATCCTTTTCAAACTAGTCAATTTTGTCGAAAAATATACAAATATTATGTCAAATTTCCTTTTGGTTAAATTGTAGTTCTTTCTTTGTTTGTTGGTAACAATTTAGCAATATGTTTTGTCTATACAACGTTCTGCCTAGTTAGTGAATACATAAGGTTTGACTGATAGTGAAGAAGTTTCAGAAGTTTCAAAAAGAGAGAAGAAGCACAATTGAGGATTGAATTGGAGAAGAAGAAATATTCTCTTCCATTTGTTACTGTGCAGTTATGTGTATATATACAGTTGATTGGTAGTGTATGGTACCTACCATATGTCTCAGCTCATACAATCATACCTCTAGACAATCCTAACTAACTAAATATTTACTAATGATGTATAAAGTGCAACTAACTACAACAACTAATAACTAAATAATTAGTCAATCATCTAATACTCCCCCTCAAGCTGGATGTATTGAAGAGATTCAATTATCCAAGCTTCTTTAATAAGGAGTCGTGTTGTGTCTTCCTAAGTGCTTTGGTATCTAAATCAGCCTGTTGGTCCTTGGTAGGGAGATAGATGGTTTTGATGAGGCCCTGTTGTATCTTCTCTCGAATGAAATGACAGTCAATTTTTATGTGTTTTCTGCGTTCATAAAATACTAGATTGGCAGCAGTTTGCAAGGCTAACTTGCTGTCACAGTGTGTAAGTGCTGGCTCTATCAGCATTACACCCAATTCCTTGAACAAGCTCCTGACCCATACAATCTCAGCTGTCAAGGCAGCTAGACTTCTGTATTCTGCTTCTACGGAACTCCTAGACACTGTATGTTGCTTCTTGGACTTCCAGGAGATAG
Source organism: Solanum virginianum (assembly GCA_000787875.1). Taxonomy (NCBI): domain Eukaryota; kingdom Viridiplantae; phylum Streptophyta; class Magnoliopsida; order Solanales; family Solanaceae; genus Solanum; species Solanum virginianum. The sequence goes on from DF359727.1 coordinate 9,061, forward strand.
GAGAATTACCAAATTTCAGAAGGAAGCCAGTGACTGATCTTCTTGTGTTTGGACAAGCAGCCCAATCAGCATCACAGTACCCACTCAGCTGTGGTTTCTATTCAAAACTCATAAGTAATCCCTTTCCTAGTTCCAATTTTATGTATCTGATTAACCTCAGTGCAGCCTTCCAATGTGTTACCTTAGGTGTCTACATGAACTGACTTAGCAGCTGAACTGCAAAGGCTATGTCCGGTCTTGTAATGGTGAGGTACAACAGTTTGCTAACCAGTCTTTGATATCTTGCAACATCTTCATATAGTGTGTCTGCAGCATATTCAACACTAGTTAATTTTTGGTTGCAGTCCAGAGGTGTCATGTGCACATATACTAAGATTATGACCATAGCAGTACCCCTCTTCTTTGTGAACAAAGAATAGTCCAAGTGGCTCTGAGAATAGCCTAAGCTTAATAAAGCTTCAGTCAATTTGGCATTCCACTGCCTTGAAGCTTGCTTAAGTCCATATAGATATTTCACCAACTTGCAAACAAGATTCTTATCCTTTACCATAGAATCCCTTGGGCAGCTCCATATATACCTTTTCAAGTAGGTCCCCTTGTAGAAAGACATTGAAGACATCTATCTGAAAGATGCTCCAATTCTGAGTAGCAGCCAGAGCTATGATGGATCTGACTATGGTCATCTTTACCACTGGAGAGAATGTCTCTTGGTAGTCAATTCCTTCAGTTTGGCTGTAACCTTTGGCCACTAGTTTGGCTTTAAATCTGTCTACTTGACTATCAGGCTTATACTTGATCTTGAATACCCACTTACAGCCAACAATATTCTTCCCTTCAGGAAGTTCAACTATTTCCCAAGTGCCATTTTTCTCCAAGGCCTGCACCTCCTGTTGCATAGCATGAATCCACCTCTTGTCCTTGATTGCTTCCTCAAAGGTCCTAGGCTCAACATCTGCAGTGAGCATAGATAGGTAGGCTGTGTATTTGGAGGATATATTGTCATAAGACACATAGTTACTTTGAGAGTGACAATGAGATTTGGAAGCTTGAGTTACATAATCTCTCATCCAGATAGGAGGATAAGGTGTTCTAGTAGACTTTATGATTGGAACCTCCTCATTTCTTGCAAACATCAGCTCATTTACAGTAGTGACATCAGTTTGATCCACAGATCCTTCATTAGAGGTGGCTGCAGGTTCTAGCAAGGCATCACTCATTGGCAAGACATTACTCATGACCATGGAATCACCTTCTAAGTATGTATCATCTGCAGAAATAGGTACAGGGAGCTCCTTATCTTCATCATATATGGGGAAATCATCTGATATTACAATTGGTTCAGCAGGAAATAATGGTTGTTGTCTGTTGGTAACCCGTTTGAAAGGAAACATGTCTTCTCTGAATATAACATTCCTGCTGATGAGGAGCTTTCTCTGAGACAAACTATATAGCAGATATCCTTTCTGAGTTGGTGAATACCCCATCAGTGCATAAGCTTCTACTCTAGGGGAAAACTTATCTTGCTTGATTACCTTCGTTGCATAGCACAAACAACCTATAGTTCTTAAGTGATCAATGTTTGCTTTGTGTCCATGAAATTGTTCATATAGAGATTTACCTTTTAGAAATGGAGTGGGAAGTCTATTTATCAAATACATAATAGCTAATACACACTCCCCCCAAAATCTGATAGGAATATTGCCCTGAAATCTGATTGCCCTAGCCACCTCAAGTATATGCCTATGTCTTCTTTCAACAACTCCATTTTGTTGTGGAGTATATGGACAACCACTTTAATGAACAATACCAAGAGACCACAGCAAACTAAAACACTCATTATTGAAGAATTCATTCCCATTATCAGTTATTACATTCTTGACATATCTATTAAATTGAGTTTTCACTAGTGTTATGAAAGATTTTAACACTGAAAACACATCTCCGTTCAATTTCGGAAGATACAACCAACACATTCTTGAGTGATCATCATCTATTGTAAGAAAAAATCTAAAATCATTATGAGTAGCAATCCTATAAGGTCCGTAAACATCCAAATAGATCAAATAAAAAATAGCTAGTGCTCTAGACATACTCAAGTGAAAAGGTAATCTAGTCTGTTTAGCAAGTGGACAAATAGAGCACTTATTACATTCATCACTATCACTGAAGTTCTTATCTATGAATAGATGTTGTAACACCTTTGTAGAAGGATGGCCTAATCTTTTGTGCCATAGTAACTTGTCTGATGACCTAATCTGTTGTGCCATAGTAACTTGTCTATATTGGAGTATTGTGCCATCAACACTGCTGGATCACCATTGCTTTCTTCACATTGCAGTACAACAGGGAGGTAGTACAAGCTATCAACTTCCTTATCAATGCCCTTTACCTTTCCATTGAAGAAGTCCTGAAGTACAAAGAACTCAGGGAGGAAATTAACTGAGTAATTCAGTTGCCTTGTCAGTTTAGACACTGAAAGCAGATTATGCTTGAATGCAGGCACCATCAACACATTATCTAACACTCTCACATCCCCTATACTACAACAACTAGTGTGTGATACTTGTACAGCTTTACCATTAGGCAGATACACTATTTTATTGTCACAACTAGATGAATGACAAAGTCTATCCAATTTATATATCATATGACATGTAATACCTGAGTCGACTATCCAATTTTGCTTCCTTTTTTAAGTCTTAATCTGTGTACTATCATTACTCATAGACAAAGCATTAGATGTAATGATTATACCTGCCATGTTAGCCATATTGTCCAATGCCTTACTTGATCCTACACCTGTTTCTTCTCTCTCTAACATATGCAGAATCCTGTTGTAATGGCTTGGAGTAAAGGTTAGCTGTGTGGACATGATTGGACCAGATTTAATGGTTTTGCCTTTCATCATAGGGGAAATAGGAGCAAAATCATCTCCCAATTCTGTTTCATTTTTGTTAGATGCAACATGATTAGCAGCAACATAATTCACAGCATCATGATGCCTACTATTTTGCATCAGATTTGGTGATATTCCTGACTTCTTCTTAAACTTCTAGTCAGGAGGATATCCATTTAGTCTATAACATTCATCCTTTACATGGCCCTAAAGCTGGCAATAATCACAGATTTGATCCCAGTGCTTCTTCCTGGGCTGAAACTTCTTAGGGAAATTTCCTTTCCCTGCATATAAGGCACGTTGTTCTGGCACATTGCTTCCTATATATGAACTAGCAGTCAACCTTTGCCCTTCATCAGCTATAATCATTGCATAAGCCTTACCACCACTGGGTAAAGGGCTTATCATTAAGATTTGGTTACGGGCATGAGCATACACCTCAGTCAATCTCATTAAGAATGCAAACAGTCTCAGATATGCTAGGTGATCAACACAAGTTCTAGATTTGTCACAACTACATGAAGGTAGGGGAACCAGTGTATCAAATTCATCTCAGAGTAACCTCAGCTTTGAAAAATAAGTGGAAACTGACATGTTACTTTGGCTAATTGTCCAAATTTCCCTATGCAGTTGGCAGTCTCTACATCCATCAACCTTGTCAAACCTCTCCTTCAGATCAGCCCACACCATTGCTGCATCTGTCGCATATACAATGCTTCTAAGAGGCTCCTTTAACACAGTGTTCATGATCCATGCAAGCACATATGCATTGCATTTCTCCTATTATTCCTCCATTTCTCCTCTGTAGTCACTTCTTCGGCAAGTTCCAAGTACGAAACCCAACTTGCTCTTAGCTCGAAGGTTGATTAACATTGATTGACTCCACAATGAGTAATTCTCCGTCCCTGTGAGTTGCACAGTGGTAAGAACACACCCTGGAGTATTTGAGTTGTGTAAATACAATGGGTGATTGCGTCTCCTTTCAATCTGATCGAGGGTTTCAACTAGATTTGTACTGTCCATGGCAATATTGGCTGTGGATTCTGCCATTAATTTTTGAGCTATTAGGAAATCGATTGAGCTGAATCAATGCTTGACTCGTGACCGCTCTGATACCATGAAGAAGTTTCAGAAGTTTCAGAAAGAGAGAAGAAGCACAATTGAGGATTGAATTGGAGAAGAAGAAATGTTCTCTTCCATTTGTTACTGTGCAGTTGTGTATATATGTACAGTTGATTGGTAGTGTATGGTACCTACCATATGTCTCAGCTCACACAATAATACCTCTAAAGAATCCTAACTAACTAATTAACTAACTAAATATTTACTAATGACGTATAAAGTGCAACTAACTACAACAACTAATAACTAACTAATTAGTCAATCTTCCAATAGATAGAAATATTGTGCACCATAATTATTAAATAGATTCTAGGTATAACTAGTCATAGGAATTTTTTTTAAGTATTTACCATATAAGTATAAATTTATTATCAGAAAAAGGATAAAGGTAAATTCTAATAGTTGCATTGTAATAATTAGACCAGATCTCACTAAAACAGGATCCATTAATTTCCAAGTTTCACTCTTTTATGTCTTATTATGCATTTGCATATCACATGAAGCTTAAATGAACGATGATAAAATAGATAATTAATTTAATTTTGTAATGACCCTTCTGAAATGACCCCAAAAGTGCCTAAAAATGTGCCTCAAAAGTGCCCAAAATTATAATTTCCATGTATCTCAAAATCCGTGTGTGATAGCAAAAACTCGACTTCATATTCTTGTTCAAGGGATCAAACTTAGAGGAAAAATAGTCTAACCCTGATTTTAGAACAATCGTATCAAAATTCAAAATTCCCAAAATACGATTACTAGAGAGCTTTTTGCGCCCCTGGCGCGATGAACCTAAGGCGGTCACCTGTGTTAAATTTGGTCCAGTTTTAACTTTGGTGCAAGACTTTTATGTCTTGGGACTATGTGTTCCCAAACGTGGGAATACCTATACATAACCATTTTTGTACCTTCATATTATTCTAAATATTCCCCAATATTCATTCAAACACTTAGCCAAATATTTTACTCTCAAACTCAAGACTCAAAACCATCTTTGGATCTTAAGCAATTCAACCAAGCTTCAAGTCTCCATCTTCAATCTTCATCAAGTTCATCTCCAAAGCTAAGGTATGTGGGTTTCTTTCATGGGTTCCTTTTACCCATGAATCCAAGCCTCCTTTTACCCTAATTTGCATGATTTAAAGATGATTTACTCATGGGTCTTATTTATTATGAAAATCACTGCACACTATATTGAGCTTATAAAATTGTGATTGTTTGCATATAAGGCACGTTGTTCTGGCACATTGCTTCCTATATATGAACTAGCAGCTTATAAAATTGTGATTGTTTTACCATGTTTTGAGCTATGAATCTAAGATCTATTGTAAGATTTGATGAAGGGTTTTGATGTATATTTCTTAAGGTTGTTACCAAGTATCTACTGAAGCTTTTACATTGAATTTTCCTGCATGATTTCACTCTGGAATTGCATGGTTTTATACTAGCACGACATACCCTCTATGTTTTTGATAAAATGTCTGATTATGGTTTCTTGAGGAATTGAAGGTCCAATGCGTTTCTTGTGCATTGAGTGACTATATGATAATGAAAGTGTGATGAAGTAATGATAAAATGATGATGAAATTAATATATATATATGATAACTATATGGAGATAAAAGGAATGTATGAATATGATAATTGTGTGATGATGAAAGGAATGTATGGCTAAAATAACTATGTGATAATTGGAGAAATACACATATCTATATGATACTATTTCTATAGTGTTGGGAATGACCAAGCCTAGCTCGGGGGGTTGTAGGCCCAGATAACCTATTGAGGGGTTGGTATCTTGATTGCCTAGCTCGGGTAGTGGTAGGCCTGGGTAACCTTGTTGGGGGTTGGTATTCATCAACATTGTTGGGGGGTTTATACTCCATCAACCCATTAGGTGGTTTATATTCCATCAATCGTGTTGGGGATTTGTACCTATCAACCCGTTGGGGGGGTTTGTACTCCGTCTTCCTCATGAAGGGGTTTGTACCTCATGTGCCTCTCCAAGGAGGTAATAGGCCTTGGATTGCACTAAGAATAGTCATACCCTACAAATGTGTTAGTTCTATGAAAGTATGATTTACCTCAAGCATCATTCATACATGTCATATTGCCATATGCTAATCATTGCCTATGGTTATGCATTTCGATTACAAAATTATCTCTTGATGTGTTGCATCCTATATACTTAGTACATTTAAACTTACAAACACATGCTCTATTCTTACATGATGTCACTATGAAGGAACCGGTGTACCACTTGAGCACCCTCTTCCACGTGGCTAGTATGAGTTCGCTCAACCTTGTTGGTGAGTCCTCCATTCTGAGGATGTTACATATGATCTCTTGCTTTGTATTAAGATTTTCTCTCTTTGACTTATGTATTAACTATAAGGGTGAGCCCGATTGCTTTGTCTAGGTCCCAGTTCTTATCTTATATAGTAGAGGTGTTTTTGGATATGTTATGTATCTATGTTGTGAGCTTTGACTCCTATTAACTCTTGATGTTGATGTTATGAAGTTGTCCCTTAGACCCATTTATCCCGATTTACTACATGTTTTATGGTTTATTGCTTCTGTGGCCAAGGATGGTCAATGATATATTAAGAGGCTTGCTTTGGGTCCCTTCAGGTTCCCATGTGTCATGTCATATCTAGGGCCTAAGCTTGGGTCGTGACATAAGCAAGGTGAGAGCAAGGTTAGGCATAATCCAACATAGCATAAAATCTTGCCTTATGATCTTTTTATATTGGATATGGTTGTCTTTGATGTTATTCTTGGGATGAATTGGTTGCATACATACTATGCTTCTATATATTATAGAACCTATAGGGTCAAATTCCAAATCCCAAGTGAACCTGTTCTTGATTGGGAGAGTCTAGATGTGGTGGTTAAGGGTAGATTCATATCCTGCATTAAAGCTCGTATGTTGATCTCTAAGGGGTGTCTTTACCATCTTGTGAGGGTTAGGTATGTGGAGTCCAAGGTCCTTCCCATAGTGTCAGTTTCGATTGTAAATGAGTTTCTTGATATCTTCCCAAATGACCTTCTCGGTGTTCCTCCCGTAAGGAAAATAAATTTTAGTATAGATCACCTCCTCGAACTCAACCCATTTTTATTCCCCCTTACCGTATGGCCCTGGCGGAGTTGAAAGAGTTGAAGGAACAATTGAGGGACTTATTGGAGAAGGGTTTTATTAGGTCTAGCCAATCATCTTGGGGTGCACTGATGTTGTTTATGGAAAAGAAGGATGTGTCCCTGAGAATGTGTATTGACTACTGGCAACTCAATAGGGTCACCATCAAGATAGATATTCTTTTCAAAAAATTGATGATTTATTTCACCAATTGCAAGGGGCTAGCCATTTCTCTAAGATTGATCTTCGATCCGGGTATCATCAAGAGAAGGTGAGGGAAAGTGATATTCCTAAGATGTCCTTCCAGACTAGATATAGGCATTATAAGTTGATTCTAATGTCTTATCGATTGACCAATACACCAGCAATCTTCATGGACCTTATGAATAGGGTATTCAAATCCTACCTCAATTCTTTTGCTGTGGTATTCAATGATAATATTTTGATCTATTCTCGTGGTGAGAAGGAGCATATGGCTCATTTGAGGGTCATATTGCAAAGATTAAGGGAGGAGAAATTGTATGCTAAATATGAAAAATGTGAATTTTGGTTGAAGGAGGTTGCTTTCCTAGGGCATGTGAGTTCAAGGGATGGTATAAAGGTGGATCCTAAAAAGACTGATGTGACTAGAAATTGGCCTAGATCATTGATCCCATCGGATATTAGGAGTTTCTTGCGCTTAGCGGGTTATAAGAGGTTTGTGAATGGGTTCTCTTCTATTGCTTCCCCTATGACAAAATTGACTTAAAAGAAGGTTAAGTTTGTGTGGGCTGATGAATATGAGAGGAGCTTCCAAACATTGAAAGATAAGCTTGTGTTCGCCTCTATATTGTCATTACTAGATGAGCTTGAGGGATTTGTGGTGTACTGCGATGCTTCTAGGGTTGGTTTTGGTTGTGTACTAATACAAAATAGTAAGATGATAGCCTATGCATCTGGGCAACTCAAAGTGTATAAAAAGAACCACCCATTCATGACCTTGAATTGGCCGCCATAGTATTTGCCTTGAAAATTTGGTGATATTATTTGAATGGGGTGCATGTTGATGTGTTCACTGATCATAAGAGCCTCCAATATGTCTTCACTCAATAAGATCTCAACTTGAGACAAAGAAGGTGGCTACAACTTCTTAAGGACTATGATATGAGTGTGCATTACCATCCCGGTAAGGAAAATGTGATGGTAGATGCCTTTAGTAGGGTGTCTATGGGTAGCCTAGCTCATGTTGATGGTGGTGATAAAGAGATGACTAGGGAAGTCTATTAATTGGCTAGATTGGGGTTAGGTTAGAAGAGGTTAGCAAGGATGGTGTTGTTGTCGTTGATGGTTCTAGGTCTTCCTTGGTTGATAAGGAGATAGCAAAATAAGATCTTGACTACTCCTTGCTTGAAATAAAGGCCTTGGTGAAAGAGGGAAAAATGGATGTTTTCACCCAAGGGGGAGATGGTGCCCTTAGGTACTAAAGTAGGTTGTGTGTGCCTTGTGTTGATAGTTTGAGGGAGAAAATCCTTGATGAGGCCCATAACTCTTCTTATTCTATCCACCCTAGTTCTATTAAAATGTATAGAGATTTAAGGGATTTGTATTGGTGGAGAGGAATGAAGAGAGGCATTGCCAAGTTTGTTTTCAGTTGTTATAGTTGCCAATAAGTCAAAGCCAAACATCAAAGGTCGGGTGGCCTAACCCAAGACATTGATATTCCTACTTGGAAATGGGAAGAGATAAATATGGAATTTTTGGTTAGGTTGCCCAAGAGTAGAAAAGGTTTTGATTCCATTTCGGTTGTGGTTGATAGGATGACAAGATTGTCTCATTTCCTACCAGTTAAAACTACATGTGGGGCTGAAGATTATATATGGTTGTATATTCATGACTTGACAAGGTTGCATGGGGTTCCTTTGTCTATCATATCGGATTGTGGTGCTCAATTTACCTCACACTTTTGGAGGTCTTTCCAAAGGGGTCTTGGAATTAGAGTTAAGCTTTCTACGGGCTTGCACCCTCAAACAGATGGCCAAGCTGAGAGGACCATCCGAACCCTCGGGGATATGCTTAAAGCATGTACATTAGAGCATAAAGGTAGTTGGGATGATCATCTTCCGTTGATTGAGTTTGCCTACAACAATAGCTATCACTCTAACATCAGTATGGCTCCTTTCGAGGTTCTCTATAGGAGACATTGTAGATCACTGGTTAGCTAGTTCGAGGTTGGTGAGTTAGATTTGTTTAGACCAGATTTGGTTATGAAGGCTCTTTAGAAGGTTAGGATAATTAGAGAAAGGTTGAAGACGACCTAAAGTCTTCAAAACTCTTATGTCGATGTAAGAAGAAGAGACCTTGAATTCAAAGTTGGTGATTGGCTCTACCTAAAGGTTTAACCAATGAAGGGTATGGTCTATTTTGGTACGAAAGGTAAGTTGAGCCTAAGTTATATTGGTCCTTATGAGGTCATAAGGAAGGTTGGCAATGTTTCTTATGAGTTGAGATTGCCTAGTGAAATGAATTTGGTTCATCTGGTGTTTTATGTGTCCATGTTGAGGAAATGTGTGTGTGATCCGAAAGATATTGTGCCTCTTGATATTGTGGGTATTGTTGAGGATACTTTGACATATGAAGAGGTTCCGGTTCAAATTTGGGATAGGTAAGTGAAGAGGTTGAGAAACAAAGAGGTGGCTTCCGTTAAGGTCCTTTGGAGGAATCAACAAGTTGAGAGTGCTACTTGGGAGGCTGAAGCAGACATGCAAAGGCGATATCCTTCCCTTTTCCACTCCAATCATGCCTAAGGTATTGATCTAAGTCCTTTATATGATCTCAAATATTATCCCTCATGTCATTGCATATGTTCATGTTTAAATTGACAAGTTCATGATGATTTTACACTTATGATGAGATTTTTGAACTGTTATTTAAATACATTGTTGCATCTCTATGTGGGCTAAAATGGTCATGTTTTTGTCTCTCATATACATTTCTTTGACATTCGGGGATGAATGTTCCCAAGACTTAGATGTTGAAACGACCCCAAAAGTTCCCGAGAATATGTCTCGAAAGAGCCAGAAATCATAATTTTCATATATCTCAAAATTCGTATGTGATATCGAAAATTCGACTTCATATTCTTGTTCAGGGGGTCAAATTTAGGGGGAAAAGGGTCTAACCCCGATTTTAGAGCAACTGTATCAAAATTTGAAATTCCCAAAATGAGATTTCCAGAGAGTTTTTCATGCCCCTGGCGCGACATGCCAAGGACACGCACCTGTGTTATATTTGGTCCATTTTTGTCTTCGGTCCAACACTTTTAAGTCTTGGGCCTAAGTGTTCCCAAACGTGGAAATACCTATACTTAGCCATTTTTCACCCTCATATCATTCTAAACATTCCCCAATATTCATTCAAACATAGTCAAATATTTTACTCCCAAACTCAAGACTCAAAACCCTCTACGTATCTTAAGGAATTCAACCAAGCTTCAACTCTTCATCTTGAATCTTCATCATGTTCATCTCCAAAGCTAAGGTATGTGGGTTTCTTTCATGGGTTCTTTTCACCCATGATGCCCAAGACTCCTTTTACCCTAATTTGCATGATTTAAAGATGATTTTACTCATGAGTTTTAATTATTATGAAAATCACTACACACTATGTTGGGATTATGAAATGGTGACTATTTTACTATGTTTTGAGCTATAAATCTAAGATCTATTGTAAGATTTGATGAAGGATTTTGATGTATATTGCTTGAGGGTGTTACCAATTATGTATTGAAGGTTTTACATTGAATTTCTAGCATGATTTCACTCTTGAATTGCATGGTTTTACACTAGAACTACACATCCACCAAGTGTTTGATAAAATGTCTAGATTATGATTTCTTGAGCAATTGAAGGTCCAATGCATGTCTTATGACTTTAGTGACTATATGATGATTAAATAATGATGAAGTAATACTAAAATGATGATGAAATTGATGTGCGTATACGATGACTATATGATGATGAAAGGAATGTATGAATATTATAATTCTATGATGATAAGAGGAATGTATGGCTAAAATGACTATGTTATAATAGGAGAAATGCACATATCTATATGATCTATAGTGTTAAGAATGACCAAGCCTAGCTCGAGGTATTGTAGGCCTGGGTAACCTATTGAAGGGTTGGTACCTCCACAGCCTAGCTACGGGGTGGTAGACCCGGATAACCTTGTTGGGGGTTGGTACCCATAAACCTTGTTCAGGGGGGTTTATAGTCTATCAACTCATTGGGGGGTTTTTACTCCATCAACCATATTGGGGGTTTGTACCCATCAACCCATTGGGGGGGGGGGGAGTTTGTATTTCATTAACCTCATGAAGGGGTTTTTACCTCATGTGCCTCTCCAAGGAGGTGATAGGCCTTGGATTGCATTAAGAATGGTCACTCCCTATTCATGAGATCTATAGACATGACCGGTGCATAAGTCACACCAAAAGATACCACCCCTAATTCAACATACCGGAAATGATTCAATAGCTCATGGGTCACCAAAAACAACTCAATAGAAATAATTTAGGCTCAACACCCCTAACTCTTACAAGATGATAAATTTAACCCCTTGGAGATCAATTGTACCCTAAAAAAAAGTAATGGACTTACCCCCATCACTCCCACTCAAAGATGAGTTATTAGGGAATTGGAATCTAACTCTATGACCCCTACCATCAATGTAGACACAACATGTATGCAGTCAATCCATCCCAAACATGATAATCAAAATCCACCACATCTAATCCAACAAAACCATAGGTCAAGATCTAAATGCAACATGACCATAAAACAATTTCCATAGACCTTCTAGCAATAATGAATCACTAATTGGATATACACCAAAAGTCCACATAATCATTCAGAACACACATGAAGCCCACTAGCAACAAAGGAAACCTCAACATATCGGTAGCAATATCGGGCGCCTCATCCACCCCTCACCTCCTTTGAAGAGTGTAGAAATGATTACATCTTGGGGCACCTTCTTGATAAATATACCCACCTTTGGCCTCTTGATTCACATGACCATCTTGACCTTGAGGACAATCCTCCTTGCCCTTGCTCTGGACATAAGGATAATCAATAAGCTTGTGACCTACTTTCCCACACTCGTAACACGCTCTTGATTTCCTTAAGCATTTGCCATGATGATACCTTTCACACTATGGCCATTTTGGAAAAATCATTCCACCATTGCCTCCTTGGAACCTTGGTCTATCCATTCCTTCCATAGCAAACCTATTGTTTGGAGCACTAGAAGAACCATTCATTCTCAAACCGAGCCCTATTAGACTCTCCACTCCTCTTCTTCCTAATATTTTCACCGTCAAGTTGTTCGACATAAATCATGAGGTGGGACAAATCCATATCATTAATCAACATAATGCACTGGCATTCTTCACCCACCAAATCAGAGACACCTATCACAAACTTGTTCATTCTAGCCCTTGGGTTGGCAACTAAGTTAGGAGCATACTTTGAGTGTTGTTTGGAATTGAGGGCATATTCTCTCACACTCATGGGCCCTTGTCTAAAATTCCTGAATTCAACTAATTTGGCTTCCCTAAGCTCAAGAGGAAAGAATCGATTAAGAAAGGTCTTCTTGAACTCTTCCCATAGAACCACATTGTTGACTCCCTTCTCCTCCCTCCATTGATTATACCATATTTGTGCTACCCCATTAAGTTAGTAGGCTGCCAACTCCGCCTTATCTTCCAATCCAACACCTATGATAGCCAATACCTTATAAATATCATTAATAAACTCTTGTGGGTCTTCATCCACCTTTGACCCATAGAACTTTGGTAGGCTCATCATCATGAAGTCTCTTACCCGAGAATCTGGTATAGGAGAATGAAGGGCTTGGGTCCCTTGATTGGCTTGATTAGCGACAACTTGTGCAAGCAAGGTGAAAGCCTCCCAAAGCTCTCCATTGATCGGTTGCTCCTCTGGGGCACAGGCTCTTCTTTCTCTTATGTTAGACATGATCAACTAGCATGGCAAAGAATAATTATTAAGGGGACAGGACTTACTTCAACTCTATAGCATGACTTAGAATATGAAAAAAAGAAATGTCTCCTAAAACATCTCATATCATCCTACTCATAGTGGTGGAACACAACACAACCATGAATAAGACTCTAATCAATGTCATGTGTTGGACTCCGAGGATCTAACAACCTAGTGCTCTAACATAATTTTTGTCATGACCCAAGCCGAGGGCCTAGACATGACCGGCGAATGGGGAACCCAAAGGAACCCCAAACAAGCCGTATAGCATGTTATTACACATCCTTGGTCAGGAAACAATTAAAATGATAATAAGAGATAAGCATAAACATGGGAAATTGAGACTAATGGTATACTTCCATGTCATAAACATCAAGAAACAAGGGAGTCAAGACTCATAACATAGATACATAACATGTCCAACAACAACTCTAAACATAGATACTTAAAGGGGGCCTAGACAAGCAACCCGGCTCACCCTCATAGTCAAAGTATACAAAAAGAAAGATGGTTTTAAAAAATAGCATGAGATCATAAGCAACGTCCCCGGAATGGAGGAGTCACCAACAAGCTTGAGTGAAACCGTACTAACCATATGGGTGAAGATGCACAAGCGGGGCTCCGGTTCCTACATGGTGATATCATATAGGCATAGAGTATGCGTTAGTACATTTGAATGTACTAAGTATATAGGATGTAATGAAATAAGGGGGAGGTATCATAGGCAAAGTGCATAATCATAAGCAATGAATAGCATACTAACAATATGACATATATGAATGATGCTTAAAAAATAAGAGATAGGCAACATAATATAAATGCATAATAATAGCAAGAGATAGTATGTTAGCAATAGGCATGCATGAACAATACTTGTGGTAAAGAATATTTGAAATTAACCATACTTACATAGCTTGTTTAACATAATAAGGTGACATGCTTAGATCATCCAAATACCTTGTACTAGAGGGTGAGGAATATAACATAGGTCACAACCTCTTATAGTAGGTAATGGGTAGTACATGAGGGTAAAGATATAGCATAGTTCATAACCCCTAAAAGTAAATAAGAGATAATGAATAACACATGAGGGTAGGAAGGTAGCACAGGTCATAACCCCTACATGTGTGCATATGAGGGTGAGGCATTCCACATAGTTCATAACCCCTAAAAGCCCATAAGAGATAATGAATAACACATGAGGGTAGGAAGGTAGCACAGGTCATAACCCCTACATGTGTGCATATGAGGGTGAGGCATTCCACATAGTTCATAACCCCTTAATATGAGTACATTGAATAACCTCAAATCATACATGAGGGTATAGAGTCCAAAATAGGTCATAACCCCTACATATAGAAATGAGTAAGTAAATAGCACATGAGGGTAAAGGTAGCATAGGTCATAACCCTTACATGTGTGTACTTTGCATAACCTCAAACCATAGATGAGGGTAAGGTGTTCAACATAGTTCATAACCCCTACGTGTGGATATGAGTAAATGAGTAGCATTGATTCGTATATAAGGGTAAAGGTGTACAACATAGTTCATAACCCCTACATACAGGAGTTGGCCTTGCACTAGAGGGTAATGTATATAGCATAGTTTATAACCCCTTCTAGTGTGCTTCACAATTGACAAGAGCATAAACCTTAGCATACGAATACAATAATAAATCAATAATTCCCAAGAACATAACAACATGAGAGCCCAATAATTTACTTGCACAACTAGAGGTGCTTTACATGTTTTAAACACACACACACACATACACACACACATATATATATATATATTAATTTTATCATCACATAGTCACTCAACTCATAATACATGCATTGGACAATCAATTCTGCAAGAACCCTACACCTGACATTTTATCAAGCACTTAGAGGGTGTGTAGTGCTAGTGTAAAACCATATAATTCAAGAGTTTTATCATGCTAGAGAATCCCATGTAAAACCATCAATAGACACTTGGTAACACCCTCAAGAAATATATATCAAAACCATTCATCAAATTTCACAATAGATCTTAGATTCGCAGCCCAAACCATAGTAAAACAATCACAATTTAATAAACACAAACATAGTGTGCATTGAATTTCTTAATAAATAACACCTATGAGTAAATGAACTTTAAATCATGAAAATATTAAGGAAAGGAAGCTTGGGCATCATGGGTGAAAGGAACCCACATACCTTAGCCTTTGTTGAGTCCTTGAAAAATATTGGAGATAGAGACTTGAAGCTTGAATGAGAACCTTGAGATCCGAATGAGTTTTGAGACTCGAATTTAGGAGTGAAATATTTGGCTAAGTATTTGAATGAGTATTGGGGAATGTTTTGAATGATATGAGGGTGAAAATGGTTAAGTATAGGTATTTTCATGTATGGGAACACTTAGGCCCAAGACCCAAAAGTCTTAGGCCGAACTTGAAAAACTAAAAAGGAAATATACTAAGGCACGTCGTGCCTATAACGTGGACTGCTCATAGGAATTCGACACTTTAAAAATTGAAATTGTGATTTGTTCACTCTAAAATTGGGGTTAGACCTATTAGCCACCCAATTTGTCCCCCCCAAATAAGAATATGAAGTCTTGGGTGAGATTTGATGAAGGATTTTGATTTATATTAGTCTAGGATGTTACCAAGTATCTATTGATGGTTTTACATTGAATTTTCTAGAATGATTCCACTCTTGAAAATGTATAATTTTAAATTAGCCTTACACACATACATTAGCATTACACACCCTCCAAGTATTTAATAGAATATTCGGGAGATAATTTCTTGAGGAATTGAAGGTCTAATGATTGTCTTATGAGTTGAATTACTATATGATGATGAAAGTAACGTATGTATATGATATTATTTCTATGGTGTGAGAAAAATGACCAAGCATCACTTGGGAGGTTGTATGCCTGGGTAACATTATTAAGAGGCTTGTACCTCGATCACGTCGCTCAGGAGGTGGCAGGCCCATGAAATCATGTTGAGTGGTTTGTACCTTGATAACTATGTTGGGGGGTTTGTACCTCATGCACCTCCCCAAGGAGTTGGTAGGCCTTGGATTTGTACTAAAGTGGTCTCTCCTTACACATGGATTATTTTCACCCTATGGATTATGTTATATATAAGCATGAGATACTTCAATATCATTCATACATGCTACATTGCTATATGCTTATTCATTTATGTTATGAATTTTGATTATGGTACTTATCACTTATTGCATTCCGTGCTACATACTTAGTACATTCAAACTTACTAACGCATACTCTATGCCTACATGATGTCACTATATAGGAACAAGAGCCCGCTTGAGCACCTCCATATACATGGATAGTATGATTTCACTCAACTTGTTGGTGAGTCCTCCATTCTGGGAATGTTGCTTATGATATATGCTTTGTTCTAAAACTATATTTCTTTTATGTAAATGTTGACTATGAGGGTAAGCCCGATTGCTTGTCTTGGTCCGTGCTCTTATCTATGTAGTATAGGTGTTGTTGGACATGTAATGTGTAATGTTATAAGCTTGATTCTCTCTTGGCTTTTGTTGTTATGATGTGAACGACATCCCTTAGCCCCAGTTATCCATATTTCTACTCTTTGTTACCATTCTATTGCTTCCGCAACCAAGGATGTGTAATGATTTGTTAAGAGGCTTACTTGGGGTTCCTTCGGGTTCCCCTTGCACCGTGTCACATCTAAACCCTAGGCTTGGCCATGACACTAACATAGCTTATGTGAAATCCTATCCGAAATGGGATACGCTCCAGTAAGGAAAGTTGCTTCATACGAAAGGGGATAGGTTCCCGTAAGGTGAAAAATAATATGACAAGATATGCTATATGTGAAAATCCTATCTGAAATGGGATATGTTTTCATAAGAAAGGTTGCTTTATGTGAAATGGGATGGGTTCCCATAAGGTGAAGTATGTCTTTATTGATGAGGGGATTTCATCGAGATTCCAAGTAATAGCTCGCTGTGTCTTACTCATGTCGGTTGAGGTCACATCCACATTATATATATAAGCATCATTTGCATTTCATGCATCATGAATTTCATAGAATCTTGTTATATTACATTCCTTGATATAAATCTCCTTCTATATTATGTGCCCTTGCCATCTAACATTTTATGTAGATTTTCATTAGTTACATGCACTGCACCCCATATACTTAGTACATTTAAACGTACTAATGTATACTTTTGCCTAATGATCTCACTATATAGGGATCAGAGATTACTTTCACCCACCGTTCAATGGCTAGATCAAATTTTGAGATATTAGTTGTGGTGAGTTCTATCTTCCAAGGGTAAGCTACCATTCCTCTACCTTAAGTTACTGTCATTTATGTTATCTATACTTTGAGGGTGAGCCCGAAACATGTCTTGGCCCCCATCTTATCTTATGATTAGAGGCATTGTTAGAGATCTTGTTGAATCTCATCAAATCTATGTGTTATATGTTGTATGTGAACCTTATGATTATGGTTATCCTTTGGATATGACTATTATGGATTGACTATGGGAATTATGATATATATATGCATGTTTGATATAGAAATATGGAAGATTCTAAGTTCTAAATTGCCCACCATAACGTGAGTCATACTTACCTGACCCTTAGTCATTATGTGCTATATGCTATATGAATTCATGCTAATCCCTTTCCCTAAGATATCCCTATAGCATGAATCCTGCTTTCCTATTCCTTAGAACTTTGTGTTTAATTTTGAATGTTCTTCCGAACCGATGATGTGAATTTTGGTACTTTGAGGCTTCCTTGAGGACTCTCTGGTTCCTATTTATCGTGTCACTCCTAGAACCTAGGTTTGGGTCATGACAGTCTACTTGTCTCATGAGTCAAAGAGAAGGGTTTGTATCTATCATCGAGAGGTTACAATATGCTTTTAGGACAAACTTCTTTTGTTGGTTCCTTTTTATGCATTCATTCACATAACATTATTTGGATATCTCTAATCCACTCTTTTTGCACAAATATTGAGGATTAGAGCTAAAGCTCTAGATGGTGAGCCTATATCTGTTGCTAGAGCCCTTGCCCTTGGTAAAGGTAAAGGTTGTTAGAGGCCTAAAGGCTTAGGTCGAGCCTAAGAGGCTTCCCAAGGGGTAGCTGAAGGATCTAGTTTCTCCCTCTACCATTCAAGACACTACACCAGCAATTCAGGAGCTAATAGTTCAACTATTAGTGAGGTTGGAATGTACCTTTACCATTGATGATCTTTTGGGTACCTCAGTTTCTCTTCTGCCCATCGGTCCCTCCCAGCCTATTAGCGGACCTAATATGTGTTTCAGTACTTCAAGGGTATTTTCAGCACCCTTTATTGCACTGTCGAGATTCTTAATTCCCACCAATATTTGCTAGTGCTGCTATGTCATTATCTAAATAGAAGAGTTTTGAGAGGTTTGTGAGATTGGATCCTCCCAGTTTCGATGGTATATCAAATGATGTAGCTTATGACTTCTTAACAGAGTGCCAAGACTGATTATATAATTTGGATATCCTTGAGGTTCATGAGGTCACTTACATATCTCATTAGTTCACAAGTATGGCTCCCACTGGCCAACTAGTACTCCTATGATGGCTTTGTAGTAGTTCACAGAGCTATTCCTGGAGAAGTTTGTACTTTACAACTTTCGTGATTAGTGTCGAGATGAGTTTGAGAAGCTAGAGCTGGGTTCTATGATTGTGTCTGAGTACGAGGCCCGTTTTCATGTACTGTCAAGATATGTTATGTCCAACATTTCCACTAAGTTTGAGAAAATTCATAGATTTGTGAAAGGGTTGACTAGTTATATTCAAGAGGCTACAACTTTCCTCGTGCTATCTAGCAGTTTTTTTTAGATCATTGTAGACCCTAACAGGATGACCAAGGGCATTAGATAGGTCCCACATGGTCGTTATAAGCGGTCCCACCATCATGGATAGTCTAGTGGTTATGCACCCAGGGGTAGCGACCTTTAGAGGTAGAGCACTCAAGGTAATAGGGGTTGATCTGTTCATACGGCTATTTAGGGCATCGAGGGTGCAAGTAGGCCCAAATCTAATCATGTTGGCCATGGTAGTTCCTCATGTTGATAAGGAAATATAGGTTCTTTGGGTTACTCCTCCTAAAGTTCGAGCTCTTATGGTTGATATGCATGTGATGAGTTTGGCCACTAGCGAAGGATTGCCATATGCATGCTCTAGCTTCGCTTCTGTCAGTTGTAAAGTCAACTCTGTCTATACCAACTCTTCTAGCTAGAGGTGCTTCACAAAGTATGAAGGGTGGTGCATGGGGTGAGCTCAGATGGGTACTAGGAAAACAGTAAGTGCAGAGTATGTTGGTTATCCTATGAAGGGCTGAGACACAGGCCTCTGATGCTATGATTATAAGAATTGTTTTGGTTTTTCACTATTTTGCTTTAGTATTATTTGATGTGATATCCATTTGTTCATATGTATTGACCTATTTTACTTCGAATGTAGATTGTATGTATGAGTCTCTTGATTGCATATTTGTTTTTCCACCTCATTGGGTGAGTCCTTAATAGTAGATCATGTTTGTCGGGGATATTTAGTTCTATTTTTAGGTAGAGAGACCTAGACTGGTTTGATCTTTTTAGACATGGTTGACTTCAATGTTATATTAGGCATAGATTAGTTGTCACCGCGTGATGTAGTTCTTGATTGTTATGCCAAGATTATGACCTTAGCATTTTTAGCTTGCCTCTTTTAGTAAGAATAGATACACCTAGCCAATACAACTAATAGGGTGATTTTTTATGGTTGTTCTCGCCATTTGATAGACAGGGTTGCTTATCATACTTGCTCATATGTGGGATTATTCCCAATAGTCACCTTCCTGGATATGTTTTTGAAAGATCTTTCTAATGTTCCTCAGGAACGTGACATCAATTTCGCTATAGATTCAGAGCCAGACACTAAACCCATCTCTATATCCCCTTATAGGATGACTCATGCAGAATTGAAGAAGTTTAAGAAATAGTTTGAGGATTTGCTGAAGAAGGGTTTTATTAGACCCATTGTTACACCTTGGGGTGACCCAATGCTATTTGTAAAGAAGAAGAATGGTTCTGTCTGGTTTTGTATTGATTATTGTCAATTGAAAAAACTTACCATCAAGAACAAATATCCCCTCCCTCAGATAGTTGATTTATTTGATTAGTTGTAGTGTGCCTCGGTGTCTCCAATATTGATTTATGGTGAAGATATCACCAGTTGAGAGTTTAGGTGTTCGACATCCCAAACACTACTTTTAGGACTCATTATGGGCACTACAAGTTTGTAGTTACATCTTTTGGGCTGAATAATGCCCCAGCTATTTTAATGGACTTGATAAACTAGGTATTTAGGCCTTATTTAGATTACATCATGATTGTGTTTATTGATGACCTCCTAGTTTATTCCAGGAATGAGGTGGATCACATTCAACCAGTAAGGACTGTACTCTAGAAGTTGAGAGAAGAGAAGTTATATGCTAAATTTTCCAAGTATGGATTTTGGCATAAGTTTGTATCTTTCTTGGGGCATGTGGTTCCAAAAGATGGAATTATGGTGATATAGCTAAGGTGGTAGTTGTTCGGGATTAGGTGAGACCTACTTTTGTTATTGAGATTTAGAGTTTTATTGATTAGGCAGGGTATTACAGATGATTTGTTAAGGGATTCTCCATTATTGCAGGTTAATTGACCTAACTCACCCAAAAAGAAGTATGTCATGCCCAAGGAGGGTACCCTTCGTACGGTCGGCACTTAGAAGCCATTGCTAGCTCCTAAGAGAACCACTTGGTCTCATAACATTCATTTAATCAGCATAAGACTTAAATTAAAAGAAAATAAGATGGGCAAATCAAATCATCAATCTGTCTCAATATATTGAGGCCATAGGGCAAAAATCAAACTCTAATTCTCTGATATAAGAATAGTTTTAAAAGGAATCAGTCAAGAGATAAGGGTCTCAACATCAACTCATCACTATCTAGTCTATAAAGCCTCTAACTCTACTATTAGATGGTGCTAATGACAGGTTCATGGCTACCTCAAATCAAAAAAAAGAAAATCCAAACTCTAGTAGCTAGATGATAGTAAAATAAAAATCCTCTAAAAATAAGGAGGTGTCACCGATCAGCTCAATTTGAGTGGATCCTCAACAAAGTGCCTATTGATGATCTCTAATACCTATCTCTGTATCATTAAATGATGCAGTCCAAGTGAATGTCAATATATGGAATGCGTGAGTATGTAAAATGCTGAATGAAACAGATATAGATAGAATAACATCAACTCAAAAGATAATCAGGATGTCAAATATCTATCTAAAGGAAGAATAAAGAGTAGACAATGACCAATCACTACAAATCAAAATCCAATCCAATCAAATCAGAATACTATCAGTATAGAACCTATCTGGGAGTTTCTCTTATCCGACAATAGTCACTTATGTGCCAGTAATTGTACAACAATCCTGCTGATGTTGCCATTTCCGTGCAATACCTTGCCAGGGTAATAACAAATCGAATTCATAATGGATCCTGAAAATTAACTAATCAAGTTCTATTTTTTCAGGAAAATAAAATGGGGACATATTCGGCTTTAACAAACTTAGTCCTAAAAATAGAAACTTGTCCAAATTTAATGGGCTTAGTCCTAAAATTAGGAAGTTTTTTTGACTTTAATGGACTTAGTCCTCAAAATAGGAACTTCTCTGACTTTAACAGACTTAGTACACTCCTACGCATGGCAACGTAGTTATTGAATTTGAGCAGGACTTACTCTTGCTCATTTTGGTGCTCGATACTCCTCCCAAGACTCAATTCTCATAAGAACATCCATCTCAATCAATCATCTCAATTAGTCTCTCATCATTCTATCAGCTATATCTCAATCAGCCCTTCCAGCCTATCATATATCTCATAAACTCAATTGTCAATCAGTCTCTTAAAGAGGTTACACCAATCATTAGGGGACAATCAATTAGACCAATCTTTAAAGTTTAATTATGGAGACTCTTAGAACCATCAAGCTCTATCAACCTATCATCATGCTCATATCACAATCACAATCAATATTCTCAAATCAATACTCTAGACTCAATCCCTAGGTTCATTCATTCAATTTTTATAAAATAACATATAGGGTTTGTGAAATAACTCATGAAAGCATTTAATCAATAAAATCAAGTTTATGATGATCATCAACATATAAAATACATAGAATATATATAATTTACAAGAAAACATCATGAGAAATATGCATAGAGGTCCTATTACCATAAATTGGGGCACATGAAAGTACAATACCAAGTTTTAGGTTAGCCTTACATACAAGGAAAGTTGATATTACAATAGAAATTTGATAAATACTATCTTTCTTGGAGAATATCTTTGATCTTAGTAGTTCTTCTAGAGTGGAAGAACTTTGAAAAATATTGTTCGAAGGCCTTCAATTTGATTCTTAAATTCTTGACTTGGAATCCTTAGAGTTATTGATGAAGAACCCTAATTCTTAAAGAAGAAGAATAAAAAATCTATTCTTAGAATTCTTGAATTCATTTTCTTGAGACTGTAGGTTATGATTTAAGATTCTATTAGAGATTCATGAATAGATGAAGAAATTTGGGTTGGGTTGATTGAGATTTATGAAGAATAACTTACCTTGAGGACGAATCTTGAAAGCTAACCCTAACTTAATGATTTTTTTTATGATTGCTGAGTGTTTATGTTTAAGAAGGAAGGAGAGGGATTTAGTTATGAAAGCCTAACGTTTTATGCATTTTAGGACCTTAAATAGACTCCAAAGGATTTTAGGATAAAAGTACCATCAAAATAATTTAAAATGATATCATTTAGCTTATCTAGAAAGGTTTCCATTAGGTCCGCAACGTGGAGTTATTGCGAACCTTTAGACAGCTCTACACCTTTTTAGTAAAATGGTCATAACTCTTTACTCCAAACTTCGATTAAGGTAAAATTAGATGCGTTAGAAAGATAATTCAAAGATATTGAATTTGATATATTATGTGTCACCTAATTCATCATAATTTATGAGATGTTGTCATTTGAAATTGACTCTTCTATCAACTCAGACAAAAACTTAGTCAATAGAAATGTTTCAAAATTGTGTTGACCTTGGGTGTCCCTTGTGACTTCAAATCATATCCACCATACCCAAATTACATAGTAAAGGACTGTAATATACATTCATATCTTAGGTTTATTAGATCACCATTAAGTATAATTCCACGATAAATTTACAACGCGAACATGTCGCACACTCTTTCTGAAATTTCAGTTTTTCATCTAAAAATAATCATTCAATCTGGTGCTCAAAAAATCAACCAAGACCATTTTCCAACAAAATATTTTATGTTGATCACATTTTTAGCTTCAAATTTGGAAAAATAGTTTGGAAATATATGTTACACAAGCATCTCTCATCTAGAGGTATTTTGATAATTTTATCAAGTGTTACAAAGGACCCTTTCAGTGGACCGAGAAGAGTAAGACGAACATCCAAATGTGTAAGGTATTGTTGACTTCAGAACTTGTGCTGGCAGTACCTGAAGAGGGAGTCCCTTTTATTGTCATTATGATGTTTTTGGTATGGGTTTGGATGGTGTATTAATCCGGAGAAGGAGAGTTGTAGCTTATGCTTCTCTCAAGTTAAAGGTGCATGAGAAGAATTATCCCATAGGAGATTAGAGTTATTGAAGGACTATGACATCTCTATTCTATATCATTTGGTCAAGGCCAATATGGTAGCTTATGGTTTGAGTAGAAAGGTTTCTACTATAGGTAGTTTGGCATTCTTAAGGGTAGAGGAGAGGCCCTTGGTCTTATAGGTTCATTTTCTAGCTTAGCAAATTATTCGACTTGATATTTCTCCACCTCATAGTGTTTTGCCCTTTGTTGAGGCTTAGTCTTCCCTGATAGACTAGATCCATGCTCACTAGTTTGATTATGATAAGATATGTATGACTCGAGATGTTGATGAGTGATCCCAAGGCAGCTTTCATTAATTAAAGGGGTGTATTGAGGATTAATGGGAGAATTTGTGTGCCTAATACACGTGATTGGATGTGCATAATCTTAGAGAAGGCATATGATTCCAAGTATTCTATTCACTCGGGTGTGGCCAAGATGTTTCATAATTTGAAGCAATATTACTATGGTAGAGGATGAGAAAAGGCACTGTAGAGTTCATGGCTAAGTGTTTGAATTGCCAATAAGTGAAGCATGAGCATCAAAAAGTTAGGAGGTTCAATATAGATGATGCCCATTCTTGAGTGGAAGTGGGAGCATATTACAATGGATTTTGTAACTGGATTACCCGTGGAATTGGGTATGCTTTACTCAGTTTGGGTGATTGTGGATAGGTTGACCAGATTAGATTTCAAATTTAGCTTTACGACTGCGCAAGAACACGTACTCTCACAAAATATGTTCATACATAATGACTAGTATCATAGGATTCCTGAGTGGAAGTGGGAGCATATTACAATGGATTTTGTAACTGTATTACCCGTGGAATTGGGTATGCTTTACTCAGTTTGGGTGATTGTGGATAGATTGACCAAATCAGATTTCAAATTTAGCTTTGGGACTGTGCAAGCACACGCACTCTCACAAAATATGTTCATACATAATGACTAGTATCATAGGCTTGCCCCTATACTCATGACTTAGATTTTCAACCAACTAGACTAGGATCACTTTAGGACTTTCTAGTCTTGTAACGTAGGCTCAAGGGGTTTTGGTATGGCATTTTGGAAAACTATTGACTAAAAGCCATCCTTGAACTATGTTTTTCATCACTTTCACCTTACCAACTTGAATATTTTCACCTTATCCTCCCTTTACCACATTTAAGCTTTTCTGGGTATTTTCTTCTGATTTTTAATATTTTGCCTTATTTTTACACTTCATTTTGCTTTTATCTCAACCTAAGCATGTTTTTCTTTTTCCTACACTCAGTACATGATTTTCTTCTTTTTCTCGTCATACCTAACTTACTACCTTATTCTTGTGATATTACCCTTACACCAACCACCCTCAACTTCGGATTATAATTTATGAGATGTTGTCATTTGAAATTGACTCTTCTATCAACTCAGACAAAAACTTAGTCAAGGGTCTCAACATCAACTCATCACTATCTAGTCTATATAGTGCTACTTTTTGTAGCTACCCTCAACCTAGGATTTTTGCCTCAATCAAGGTTCACAATGCTCAAGGACAGACTAGGGTCAATCTCAAGGTTTTTCACTGGACAAGGTTAGGCTTATTAGGTGTTTTTCAAAGAATAAGTTTATGTAAGGCTCAAATATTTGGAACAAGGGAAAAACATCATTTGGTTGGTTATTTTTGGCTAAAGTGGACTAATTAAAGAAAAAGGCCTACGATCCATCCCTAATCCATTTAATCTACAATCTACCTTAAAGTAACAGGGCAAGTTTTGAATTAGCACAAAATGCATGAATCTGGCATAATAAGCTCACACTCACATGACATTGCAATACATTACCAACAAGCAACTCATCGATCATGCTTTGTGTCTCAATTACCCTCACTTATAAGAACAACTATTGCTAAACACCCAAACATGCATGGTTGTCATTAAACTACTAATCAAAAATTTTAGATTGGTACCGCT
>DF359727.1:34966-52767 GCA_000787875.1 Solanum virginianum
ATGATACTCCCCATCTCCTCACTACCTTTCTTATCAGACTGGGTAGGGCTCTTTGGTACCGATTTTCAATACAAAACATAAAAACATGTTATATGCCATAAGTATTAGTACTATATACTACACGCATTATCTAAACATCCTAAACGTGATGGTTCAATAGAAGTTAAATATCCATGAGGAAAGTGGACAGAGGTAAGAAAACCTCGGTATCTAAAATTTGGGGTAGTTGTGGATCAAATGCTACTCAGACTTCACCAAGACCCATAACCACACCCCATCAAAAAGGTTGTATATTGTCCTCAATGCACCAAACCAAGAAAAAATAGAATAGTAGGGGTCAAAAAATAACATCTCGTTCTCAGGTTGCATCTAGTCATCTCCCATTTGCGGGGTGGTATGCTCAAAAGTCAAACTCTATTCAGAGGGGCTAATTCCCCTCGCCCTATCATCTTTCTGGCCTAGCCTAATCTTCTATTCTAGCCTTAATGTCCTCAAGGCTAGCCCGAGATCATCCTCATTATCCTCATCATTCTTGGGATTCTTTACACGTACATTCCTCTAAACTAGGTACTCATCTATTCAAAGGCGCTTCCCGAGAGAATTCTTTAGAGGATCCGAGGAGGTAAATCAGCCATACAATGACTCTATAAGTGTAGTCTCTGGTAGTGTCACAAGTGTCTTAAGTGAAGCTATCATGTCAGCCCTAAGCTTCTCAATCTCCTTGTGAACGAATGAAAAATCTGATGATCGGGCCTCGAGTAGCCTCTTCTAAACACGGGCCTCAAAGGCATTGATATGGGCATCCACTCCAGAAACACGCTATTGAATCGTAGGGATGTTGAATGATGCTCGACACCGCTACTCTAAGTTTACAATAGTCTGGTGGACCTATGGCATAAGATGTTGAATAAGCTGGGACAATTGGGCCTCATTACATGATAACCACTGTGCCATAGCCTGAGTAGAGACAACAGATACCTAAATCATGCCTATTGTAGAAGTTTGTGATGCTGTGGCCTCTAGTGTAGGAGCAACTATGGTAAGACCCCTCTCAATATCGATTACCTCTAGCTGCTGGGGTCTCTCCGCAGCAGTAGTAGCAATAGTAGTAGTGGTGACAGTCACCGAACCTTAAGGTGGTGGCTTTGGGGCAAGCATCGGTGGTGGCAGTTGTGCTCGTTGGGTTGCCATCGGGTTCTTATAGTCCTTTATTAGGCGGGGTTCCAAGGTAAGCTGGCCTTAACTAACTGGTCTAACTAATAATGTATCTGCACTTGCCTCTCTAAATAGAGTAGGTAGGCCAAAATAATGAATAGGATGGAGATGTCCCTCTTGAGTGCAAAAACATAAATCTGCTCCGCTATGAGTCAGGCCCAATCAATGTCATCGCTACCCAAGATATTGGCTACTAATACTGCCTACTCTGGTGTTAAAGTATTATCCCCTAGAGTAGGCCAGATGCGGGATCTAACAACTGCCTAGCAAAACATAGCGAGGAAACTTAATGAGGACTTGACAATAGGCTTCGTGTGGATAGTAACCCAAGTATAACAACAATGTTTATTTGGCCAACCATATCAGAATTAAGGTCTGTTGTACTGGATCCTTCATAAACATTATTGTTCTAGCCTACCCCAACCTATATTCGAACTCATCTATTGATCTCGGGGCATGGTACTCAAGACCAAAAAGTACCTGGCGGATCATCTCCTCTGAAATATCAACTCGTCGCCCTCCTATTCGAACCTCTGTCAATCTAGGCTGTGAGATATGCCTCCTCCCCTTGGGAAGATCTCATTGAATAGTGGCTGTATATGACATATCGTCCAAGCATCTCCTTCAGCTACTCTAGCCCATACCATATCATCGTGTCCTTCAAACTTGGGACACGGTTCAGTCTATCACCAACAACCATGGGCTCCTCGCTTATTGACCGGGTGGGTTTGCCCCACTCCTTGGGCTGTATGCCCTCCAAAAATATGGCCTTCATCCTTTAGACTCACTGTCAGTGACTACTAGCACCGGTGCTGAAGAAGAAGATAGTGTGATGGAGGACTCAACATCTCCTCTATTCTCGGAGGCCCCCACTAAATTTTGCTCCTCCCTAGATGGGGTCATCTGGGGCATGATACTCCCCATCTCCTCACTACCTTTCTTATCAGACTGGGTAGGACTCTTGCTGTGAACTTGAGGTTGCCTAGGTTTGGCTACAATGCTCATCTGGGTCGAGTTGTTGCTGGGTTAGGATGGGTATCCGACCTATTCAGCTTAGGAGTCTACTCAATATCCAAAGGCTCATCATCTGTAGGTTCATCCCTAAGTTGCCTCTTACAAGCCTCAATTTCTGCTTGTTTTGTCATGACCCAAGCCTAGGGCCTAGACGTGGCTAGCGAATGGGGAACCTTGAACAAGCCTCATAGCATATCATTACACATTCTTAGTCAGGGAAGTAATTAAAATGACAATCAGAGATAAGCAGAAACAAGGGAATTAAGACTAATGGTAAACTTCCAAATCATAACATCAAGAAACAAAAGAGTTCAGGCTCATAGCATAGATAAATAACATGTTCAACAACACCTCTACTATATAGATAAAAGCGGGGACTACGACAAACAACTGGGCTCACCTGCATAGTCAATTTAGAAATAAAGGTAAGATAGCTTTAGTACATAGCAAGAGATCACAAGCAATATCCTCGGGATGAAGGGCTCACGAACAAGCTTTAGAGACAATTGGACTATCCACATGGAGGAGGAGGATGATCAAGGGGTACACCAGTTCCTACACGGTGACATTATGTAGGTATAGAGTATGCGTTAGTATGTTTGAATGTACTAAGTACATGGGATGCAATGCAATAAGAGATAGGCATCATAAGAAAAATACATAATCATAACAAATGAATAACATACTAACAATATGACATGTATGAATGATATTTGTAGTAAAATTGTTCTTTCAATCCAAATCAACTTGTATAGTTCATAATACATAGTGTGGGAAGAAAACTCAATAGATACTTAATAAGACCAAGCGAGCTACAACTCAGAATCCCATTGTTACCCTATATCGGAGTAAAGGGGGAAGTTACTTGCCAAGGTGAACCTCCAAATACCTAAGTGGCTCCACTAAGCCTTTTGTGAACCAGGTACTCACCTCTAGTTCTAGGACTCAGGTACTCGTCTCAAGCCCGAACGCGGGTACTCGCCTCAGGCCCTCATATTTAGGGTACTCGCTTCTTAGAGATTTGGTGACTCACCTCTAATCCCTTCACCTATAGTGGCTAGTCTACTCGGTGCTAAGTTTAATCTCATGAAATATATAAGATAATCATACATTAATAACTTGCAATAAACATATAGACATGGCACTAGTAGCTATAAACATCATTGACCTCAAATGGTTAGCCTAACATCAATCATAAGAATGCGTCATCATCAACATTACCCTTTCATTAACATCAACATCAAAGGCTCACAAGAGGTATAATCTTAAGAAAGGCGCTTAATTCGGCCCTACAACATCATCAACATTTCCATGATTTAAACACATCTTTAGAAAGCTCATAATTGTCATAGAGTCACTTGAATCATAACTCAACCAATAGATCATCAAAACCTAAAGAATCCTTAAAAAGATATTTTATCAAACATTTGGAAGGTGTGTACGACTAGTGTAAAACCATGCAATTCAAGAGTGTTATCATGCTAGAAAATGCAATGTAAAACCATCAATAAATACTTAGTAAAACCCTCAAGCAATATACATCAAAACCCTTCATCAAATATCAAGATAGATCAAAGATTCATAGCCCAAAACATAGTAAGACAATCACATTTTCATAAACCCCAACATAGTGTGCAGTGAATTTCATCATAAACAAGACCCATGAATAAATCAACTTTCAATCACGCAATTTGTAAGAAAAGGAAGCTTGGGCATCATGGATGAAAGGATCCCATGAAAGAAACATATATACCTTAGCTTGGGAGATGAACTTAATGAAGATTGGAGATTGAGACTTCAAGATTGGTTGAATTGCTTAAGATTCGGAGAGGGTTTTTGCGCTTGAAATTTAAGAGAAATAAAGCCTAAGTGTTTGAGTGAATATTGGGGAATGTCTTGTATAATATGAAGGCAAAATATGGCTAAGTATACATATTTTTATATATGGGAAGGCTCAGGACCAAGACCCAAAGGCCTTGGACCGAACAACAAAAACTGCACAAAAATAACACAGTGGCGTATCTTGCCAAGAACACAAACTAAAATTTGACACTTTATAATTTCAGATTTTGCTACGGTTGGTCTAAAACTATGGTTAGACTCATTTCCCTCTCAATTTTGCCCCCTGAACAACAATATCAAGTCATATTTTTGAAATAACGCATGAATTTTGAGATATACAGAAATTAAAATTCCTGGCACTTTCGAGGCACATTTTCGGGTACTTTTTGAGGTTGTTACAATATCTCTCCCTTAGGAACATTCGTCCCTGAATGTCAAAGAAACTTACAATAGAAACGTATTCATAAAGAGACCATCCATAGAAGAATGCAACAACACACTTAAACCACCATTTTAAAAATCTCAACATAAGTGTAAAATCACCATGAACCTTTTCAATGTAAACATGAATGCATGCAAATCACTTAGGGGCTGGAACATGAGACATGAAATCACAAAAAGGGTTTGAGATTATACCATAAGCTTGAATATAATGAAAGAAGTGTGCGGATATCACTTTTCCATGCCCCCTTCGGCTCCCCGGGAGGCAATATCAACTTGGCGATTCTTCCAATGGGCTTTGATGAATACTACGTCCTTATAAATCAACTTCTTCATCCTTTCCATCCATTACCTGCACCAGGACCTTCTCCTAAGCCAAATTATCCCCCACAACACCCACAACGTCAAAGAGTTCTATGACACTAGAATCATTAACACATCCCCTCAACCCAAAAACATGAAAACCGGACAAACGATAACCATATCCCTAGGTAATTCAAATCCTTAAGCAACCTTACCAGCTCTTCTCTAAATCCTACAAGGGCTCACAATCCTAAACTCAATTGTCAACCTTAAACCCACCTAGTCCACTTGATACCATAAACCACCATCTCTCCCTTAGGAGACAACCTCCACTCTACCATCTTTTCACCCAAAACTTCCAACTCTAATAAGATGGAATCAAGGCCTTGCTTAATCTAGACCTCTCCTAGCAAAAAAGATTTGGAACCATCAAGAATACTACACCACCATGCTCAACTTCCTCCAACCTACTCCCTCAATCTAGCCAAAAGATGAACCCCACTAGTCTCCTCCTTGCCACCATTATCCACGAATCATCAAGAATACTACACCACCATGCTCAACTTCTTCCAACTTAATCCCCCAATCTAGCTAAATGATAGACCCCTCAAGTCACCTCTTACCATCATCATCAACACATGCTATGCCACTTAGAGCACCGACCAAAACATTTATCTTACTAGGGAAAATGATGCACACTCATGTCATGATCCCTAAAGTATTCCAACCACCTTCTTGTTATCCTTCATTCACAGCTGTCGAATTTAGCAAACAACCTCTCATCCCCAAGACTTATAACACTACCCCCAAATGATTCACAAGCTCTAAATAAATCAATGCTTCACCACTAGAGGCAACCTCCAATAAGCCAAGGTAGGGTTTTAAGACCCTATGCAAGAAACCCACAAACATAGCAGGTGCATAAGTCAATAAAACAACTCCAATAATACTCAAATATTCACCCCTAGTCCGGAAAGACATTTAGGAATATCACCTATCCTCATCCTCACTTAGAGACAAAATCCAAAGTAAAGATTAAGCTTCGAGAAGTGACTAACCCATTTTAGTTGACCACATAAATCGACCATCCTTAACTATCATGTTACAACCTTATGATTCTACACTCATTGGAAACACAATATACAAGTAGCCAAACCACCTCAAAACTGCCAATCCAATAACTTAAGTATAACCATGATCACAAGACAAGACCTTACGCAATAAGAAAATAGGGCATCCCTTGGAGATCAATTAGACTTTAAGAACAAAATGGACCTATCTCTTTTGCTACCATGTGACAACCTCCCACTCAAAGATGGATTCATAGGGAGTCAGACTCTAACTCTACTGGTTCTACTCTCTATGGGGACATAATATGCATGCAACTAGTCCACTCCAAGCATGACATCAATTCTACCACATAAACTCCAACAAGTTACAAGGCAAAACCTAAGGCAAGATAAACACGGAACAACACCAATAAACATTCTTAGCAATAATATACTCAATAAGAGGTAGACACCAAAGGTTCACACAACAACTCAGGACATACAAGAGGCCCATAAGCAACCAAAATGGAATAATATAAGGTATAGAGGAAACCAAATCCATATATATCAAAACTTTCAACTTACTCGTGAAGCACCAAGCCAAGTCTAGTGATCCCTAGAGGGGTATGGTTGAGAACGCTGATGATCATCCTTATAATCTTTAGGGACCTCCTAGGTGGTACCTTCCACACTTGTTGCATGTAAAAGGAGCTCGCCCACCACAATCTTCTCCTTGATACTTAGGGTTGGCCACTCCATCCTTGGCAACCCTCTTTTTTGGAGCATCACCGTACTTTTGAACTCGGAAGCTATCATCAAATCGAGCCTTCTTGGACCCCTCTCTTCTCCTCTTTTTAAGCTTCTCCTCCTCAAGTTGTTCAATGATCTGCTGTCAAAATATGACACATTTGATCCTTAAAATAAGGGATTTTGTGATTTCTTAAAATAAATTTTTATAGTTTTTATGTGTTTTTATGTTGCTATTGCAGAAAAGTTAGGTTGGTATGCTTTGGAAGAAAAGTTGCAGATTTTGCTGAAGCATAGCCAATACAAGTCATCCTACGAGTCGTATCCCAAGCTATGAGTTATCCTATGAGTCGTAGCCCAAGCTACGAGTTGTTGGACGTGTCGTAGCAGGAAATAAAGACCAAAAGTTCAATAATCTACCAAGTGAGGGTCACTCCTACGAGGCCATCCTACGAGACGTATGCCATATGGCAACTCGTATAGGTGGGATCATAGCAATAATCAGAGAACCAAAATGTTGGACCAAGAAGCTGAAGACCAAGGCTATGAGACAAGCAAATGAGTCATAGTCCAAGCTATGACTCATACCTGTAGGTCATACCAGCGAGGTCCAAAATGCCAAGACCCTAATATGAGACCCTGACTACAACTCGTAGGCCGCCCTATGAGTCATATCTGCGATATATCCTAGATGTCAGCTATTTTTTGCATTATTTTTAGGATTATAACTTGTACACTATAACAAGTTTAAGTTTGGTTTTCATTTTAAGAGAGTTGACACTTGTGAATTTTTTAAGTCTTGTTCTTGAGCTCTAAAATATTCTCTCAACAATATTTTTAGCGTTCCAACCTTAGATTAGTATTTTCTCTTTGAAAACCCATTTTTAGGGAATTGCAAATCTTCTGCTACATACTTTAGAATGTATCAAGCTTGTAGGTTTGCAATTTGGGTGTCTTCACTTTCATTGTAGTTGGTAAAATTCTCAACTATGCCTTTTACTTGCAGTTTTGTGTGTTTTATCTTAGCCATGAATAGCTAAGAACCCACACCATGGGGTTGTGGGAACCATGGGTAATTAACATGATGTACCCTAGGTATTGTGCATTTTTATGATTGCAGTTTTGCATGTGCTTTCAATTTCCCTTCATTATTAACGTTGTTTCATGGTGGCCAACAACAAATCCTGCCTACGATCATAATCCTGACAAAGGTATTAATGAATAGAAAAAGGGAAATAGATGACAGGATTCAATTGATCTATTCCTATCAAATCAACCAAATCTGACCAAGGTGAGGTTGACTGGGATAATAGGTAATGGTTAGTTGGCACGCCATGGTAGCCGACCAAGCGCCATGGTGAAATTCGACCTTCACCTTCACCAGAGGATTGGAAGAACCTAAGTTACCATTCTGCATGTGATTCACCAATTGTAGTTATGTTATCGAGGGAATTTGAGTCAATGAAACATGGGGAACATAATTCCCATGTTGTTCCCAAATCTGAGTGTTTTCTCGAGATTTAGAATCCTCTCTTCTTAATTCTTTTTTATTTGGAAACAACTAATGCATGATTTTGAGGGTAAGTAAATGGATTTCTTGGAGAGCAAGTTATCTCCTTTTTTTAAAACTATCTTTTCTTTTGAATCACAACCCCCCCCATATTTATAGATTGTAGTTGTAGATATAAGAAATGATTAGTGGTGAATTCTCGTAGTCAACTCCTGTATTCCCTGTGGATTCGACCCTAATCTTGGTTAGGTTAATTACTAATAGTGACTGCTTTATTATTGGAGAGTCACCATCATAAAAAATTATGGCACAATTGCCGAGGAATACAATTAGATTTTGACTTGAGTTCACTATTAATTAGTTCTAGTGTTGATTTCTAGAATCTTATGTATTTTACTTTTTTATTTGGTGTTTGAATTTAATTACAGGGCATACCAAGTTGTATGCCCAGCACAAGAAGTCAAGGTGAACACTTAGCTTCGATTAATTTAGAGATCCATCGATATTTCAGGAGAATGGCTCAAGTGAACAAAGATGTTATGGCTGTGGAGGAGATAAATTTGAATGAGGAGGATATAGGAAGAGAGGAGAATCCACCAAGGGATAACAGACCTTAGTGTAGGGATTTTAATAGAAATGCTTATGGTTGGACCTAATACGTGTTGAACCCTATGGCAATGGATGTAACGGGCTCTATAGTACTGCCACCTCTACCGACAAATGCTAAGTTCATGGTCTCAAGTGGATTATTCCAAATGCTCCAAAACCATGGCTTATTCACAGGGCTCCCGTCAGAGAATCCCCACTGTCATCTTTAAAATGTCATCTTTGTGTGCAAAAGTATCATGGGAACATAAAATATTTCTATTGATGCTGTTGGATTGAGGGTGTTTCCATTGTCATTGACTGGCAATGCAGCTAGATTGTTGTCTGAGTTTCCTCCGGGTACTATCACAAGTTGTGCTGAGCTACAAAGGGTGTTCCTCAAAAGATATTTCCCAAGGTCAAAGAAATTGAAGCTTAAGGACCAAATTAACAACTTTGAGCAATTGCCTGGAGACTCTCTTAGCACTTCATGGGAGAGATTCACCAAATGCTTGAGAATGGTCCCCGATCATAAGATTGTTGATGATGCTTTGGTCGAGATCTGCTGGAGTCTCTCTTAGCACTACATGGGAGAGGTTCACTAAATACTTGAGAATGATCCCGATCACAAGATTATTGATGATGCTTTGGTCAAGTTCTTTTATAGAGAACTTGATGATAATAGCAAAGCATGTGCCAACACGATCTTGGGAGGTGTTTTTCTTGATCAACCATTTGAACTTGTCGCTGAAACAATGGAATAGGTGGTGTAGACCAATTGAGCATGGGGACAAAGTATGAGGGGTACAATAATGAGTTCTTGTACGGTTACCACAAATAATGAGCAAGCAAAGGAAAATGAAGAGATTATGGAGCAACTCGCACAACTCCTTACAAGCATGGACTAGGTTTTAAAGAAAAACCAAGAGATGACACACCAACCCCCAAGGATGAAAGTTTATGATGACTAATTCTTTGATGAGGATACATGTTTTGTGAGCAACCAAGCGGTGGGTTTTCGAAATAACCCTCAAGGATCAAATTATGATTATTGGAAGCAAGGTTCCGGGAATCAAGGTCGAAACATCAATCGAGAAGGGGAATACAAAGATAACAGGGGTGGATATTATGAAAGAGAAAGAGTGCCAGATGCAAAATGGGGTAGAAGAGAAGGCTACAGGAATGGTCCTTATGTGCCACCATATAACCGTGATACAGGATCAAGTAGTTCTACGATTGAGGAAATGTTTGATAGTTGTTGAAGAGGGCGGATCACCATGATGAGAATTTGAAGGGGATGAAGACCGATATTTCAAGCATAAACAAGAAAATTGAGTCTCACTCTATGGCAATCAATCAACTTGAACAATAATATAGACAAGTGTCTTCACAGTTGAACCAACGTCAGAAGGGCACCTTACCAAGCAATATGGTTCAAAATCCTAAGAATGAAGGACATTACATGGCCGTGATGACTCGAAGTTGCAAAAGCACTGTGGACCCTCCTATGTCAATTGTTCATGATGAATTTGAGGAGAGAGTTGTTGATAGCAAGGTAACAAGTGAGAAAGAAACTCAAAGAAGCATGGGCGTAGAGGACCAAGTGGTAAGAGAGCAAAAAAAGGTCAAATCAATTCCAAAACTGCCTCCTCCATTTCCAGAAAGTTTCAAGAAGAAGGAAGAAGATGGAAAGTTTAAGCAATTCTTGTCGATGTTAAAACAACTATCCATCAACATCCCTCTCTTGGAATCCATGGAGAAAATACCCAAATACGCTGAATATATAAAGGATTTGGTCATAAAGAAATGCATGTTAAGACAAGAGCTCTCGAAAGACCTCTAACAATATAGTCCAATCATAACTAAATTCCTAACGCAAAAGCATGAAGATCCCAGTGTATTTACCATCCTTTGTACTATTGGTGACGTTGAATTTACAAGGGCATTGTGCGACTTGGGAGCTACCATCAACCTAATGCCTCTTGTCGTCTTCAAGAGACTTGTTCTTGGCACTTCTACCCCTATGAAAATGAGGTTGCTCATGGCCGATCAATGCCTCTTGCCATCTTCACGAGACTTGGTCTTGGCACTCCTACCCCTATGAGAATGAGATTGCTCATGGCTGATCGAACCATCAAAAAGCCTAAAGGAATCCTATTGGATATGCTTGTTAAATTTGATAAATTTGTTTTTTCTATGGATTTCATGATTCTTTACTGCGAGGTAGACTTTGAGGTATCCATTATTTTGGGAAGACCATTTTTGGCCACTGGGAGAGCACTAGTGGATATGGACTCGGGTCAACTTCGGTTTAGGGTGAACAATGTTTAGGTGGTGTTTGATAATCATCAATCCATGAAACATACAGATGAGCTCAAGAGTAAGGTATGGTCCCTTGTTGATTTTTTGATGAAGAAAGATGACAAAGTCAAGCAACGACATTAAATAAGGTGCTTCTTAGGAAGCAACCCAAGGTACTCCCCTTGCAATTCTGAGCTTATGTTCCTATTTTAAGGACAAATTATTCTATTGTTGGTGGGGTGGTGGATGTTATGGATTAAGGTAAAGTCTGAGTATCATCAAATCCATAACTTCCCCTATTTTTGATCCCAAGATTTTCTTGCTGTGATTCTTTTTCCTTGTGAATATTTAAATTCTTGTTGAATCGGCCTGTTTTAGGATATGTAGATAAATTGTGAGTGCATAGTAATGTTACTTATTGGCATATATATAGTTCTTTAATGTTCTTTAAGTTTTGATAAAAATTTGGTACCCTAAAATTATTTTTCTTTTTGGATTGTGGTTAGTGAGGCACTTGTACATTTTGAGTATTTGGCAATGATTGTTTTGATATTGTTAAGGTAAGCCGAGGCTTGAAGTATGACCTGTGAGTCGATACTTGATTGTGAGTGCAATGCCATGTTTGTTGTGAGCATATTTTGATGCATTCATATATTATGTATGAACGTAGAACTTGCCCTCGTACTCTAAGCTTGGTAAATGGATTTAGTTGATTTGGAAGTGATCTTATGCCTTTGTTCTGATAGGAAGCTAATTTTTGCCTAAATTTCCTACCAAATGATCTAGTGAATCCTTTGTTCCAAATGTTTGAGCTTCTCATGTACTCATTCT
The DNA here is from genome assembly GCA_000787875.1 of Solanum virginianum. NCBI lineage: Eukaryota > Viridiplantae > Streptophyta > Magnoliopsida > Solanales > Solanaceae > Solanum > Solanum virginianum. Next base: position 46,805 of record DF359727.1, read on the forward strand.
TTCTTGACACCTTGCTAACTTAACCTTGTATGATGAAATACCTTGATATTCGTCATGGTCTATCCTTGAACATATAAACCTTGATTGAGGCCAAAATCCTAAGTTGAGGGTGGCTACAATTGGTGGCCCTAGTTTCTGATGTTGACCCTGATCTATCCTTGAAAATATGAACCTTGATTGAGGCTAAAAGCCTAAGTTGAGGGTGGCTGCATTGGTGGCCCTGCTTTGAGGTATGGATATTGTGTACTTCACCTTAGGCTAAAAGCCTAAGTTGAGGATGGCCCTTATTGTGGTAAAGTAACAAAATAAGGTCGTTAGTTAGGGTGGAAAGAAATAAAATGATTAATCACAAGCCGGGTGAAGAAAAAGAAAAGAAAGAGTGTCTTGATCTGAGCTGAAAAAGTGAAAGAAAAGCCCGAAAAAAGCTTGAAATGGGGGAATAAGGGAGGAACTAGTGAATTAGATGGGTGGTGAAGGTAAAAGTGTTGGTAAGCATAGTTCAAGGATATCTTTTAGTGATTATGTTCCTTAAATACCATTTGCAAAGAACCCTGAACCTATGTTACAGGCTCTTAAGTCCTAAAGTGATCCAAATCCACTTTGTCACCAAGCCGAAAGATGAGTGCAAGGGCAAGCTTATGGTATCAGTCATTGTTTATGGATTTGAATTATGAGAATGTTTCCTCAGTCCTTGATCCTGAATGCTTTTGAGTGAGTGTACGGGTCTTCTTTCTAGTAAGGGCATTTTGTACTACTTGATTAGCATATAACTGCACCAGTGATTGTGGAAGGTTGATGCTTCTTAGCTTATCACAATTGAATTTCCAGGTACCTCATTGTGTCTTTGTCTTGCTGAATAGCCTTGAAATCCTATTTTGAAAAGGATAGGGGGTACCTAAACCTAAGAAGTGATCTATATGCCAGTAGTATTGTTATGTATTTCTCTTTGTCTATGTAAATCAAGTCGTTACTTGAGGACAAGCAGCAATTCTAAGTTGAGGGTGTTGATGTGCTGTCAAAATATGACACATTTGATGCCTAAAACAAGGAATTTTTTGAGTTCTTACAGCGACCTTTTATAGTTTTTATGTGTTTTTGTGTTAATATTGTAGAAAAGTTAGGTTGGCATGATTTTTAAGAAAAGTTGCAGATTCTATTGAAGCATATGCAATACGAGTCATCCTAAGAGTCATAGCCGAAGCTACGACTTGTAAGATGTGTTGTAGCAGGAAATAGATACCAAAAGTTCAGAAATTTACCAAGTAAGGGTCACTCCTATGAGGCCACCCTACGAGTCGTATGTTATACGACAACTTATATAGGTTGGCTCATAGCAATAATTAGAGAGCCAAAATGTTGGACCAATAAGCTGAAGACCAATGCTACGAGACTAGCATACGAGTCGTAGTCCAAGCTACGACTCATACCTGTAGGTCATACCAGCGAGGTCCAAACTGCTAAGACCCTGATAAGAGACCCCGACTATGACTCATAGGCCGCCCTACGAGTCGTATCTGCGAGACATCCCAGATGTCAGCTGTCTTTTTACCATTATTTATAGGGTTATAACTTATACACTATAAATAGTTTAAGTAGGGTTTCATTTTAAGAGAGTTGACACTTGTGAATTCTTTCAGTCTAGTTCTTGAGCTCTAAAATATTCTCTACGGTTCTAATTTTAGATTAATATTTTCTCTTTGAAAACCCATTTTTGGGAATTGTAAATCTTGTGCTACATACTTTGGAATTTATTAAGCTTGTAGGTTTGCAATTTGGGTGTCTTTGCTATCACTGGAGTTGGTAAAATTCTCAACTATGCCTTTTACTTGCATTTTTGTGTGTTTTATCTTAGCCATGAGTAGCTAAACACCCACAACTTGGGGTTGTGGGACCGATGGGTAGTTGACATGAAATAACCTAGGTATTGGGTATTTCTATGATTGGGATTTTGCATGTATTATTTATTTCCCTTCGTTATTAATGTTGTTTTGTAGTGGCCAACACCAAATCTTATCTACCATCACGATCCTGACCAAGGTAATGACGAATCGAAAAATGGAACCAGATGATAGGATTCGGTTGATGTGCTCCTATCTAGTCGACCAAACTTGACCAAAAGGAGGTTGACTGGGACAATAGGTAACGGTTAGCTGGCACACCATGGTAGCCGACCAAGTGCTATGGTCAAATTCGATCTTCACCTACACAAGAGGGCTGGAAGAATGTAAGTTACTATCCTGCATGCGATTCACAAATTGTAGTTATGTTATCTATGGAATTTGAGTTAACGAACCATGGGGAACACAATTCCCAAGTTGTTCCCAAATCTGAGTGTTTTCTCACTTTTTAATTAGTGTTTGTTTTATCTTTGCTTTTGAATTACAAACCCCTCCCCCTCCACATCTAAAGATTGTAGTTATAGATATTATAAATGATTAGTACTGAATTCTCGTAGTCAAGCCCTGTATTCCCTGTAGATTCGACACTAATCTTGGTTAGGTTAATTACTGATAGTGACCGCTTTCTTATTGGAACGTGACCATCATCATTCAGCATAAATCATGAGGTGGACAAATCCATATCACTAATCAACATAGAGGACCGACACTCCTCACTCACTAAGTCAGATATTCCCATCATGAATTTACTCATCCTAGACCTTGGGTCAGCCTCCAATTAGGGAGCATACTTTGAAAGTTGATTGAACTTGAGGGCATACTCCCTCACACTCAAGGAACCTTGTTTCAAATTCATGAATTCTACCAACATTTTGAAAGTTAATTGAAATTGAGGGCATACTCCCTCACACTCAAAGACCCTTATCTCAAATTCATAAAATCGACCACTCTTAGCATCCCTAAGCTCAAGAGGGAAGAACCAATTAAGAAAAGCCACCTTGAACTCCTCCCATAGAACCACATTGTCAACCCCCTTGTCTTCCTTTCATTGATTAAACCATATTTGTGCAACCCCTTTGAGTTGGTAAGCAACCAACACCGAATTTTCGTCCGATCTGACTCCCATGATAGCCAATACCTTGTAGACCTCATCAATGAACTCTTGAGGGTCTTCATCTACCTTAGATCCATAGAAATCCAGTAGATTCATCCTCATAAAGTCCCTCACGCGAGATGTCGGAGTAGGAGCATGAGGGGCTTGGGCCCTTTGGTTCGCATAATAAGTGCATCCCAAAATTCTTGTTCTTTGGGAGAGCGAGCTCGTCTTTCTCTTGTGTTAGACATAATCTATCATAACAATGAAATAAATGTTTGGGGGGAACTTACTTCAACTCTATAGCACGACTTAGAACATGAAGAAGGGAAATATTTCCTAAAATGTCTCACAGTCTCCTATTCATAGTTGTTGACCACAACATAACCATGAATGAAACTTTAATCAACACGGTATGTTATATTCTGGAGATCTAACAACATAGTGCTCTGATACCATCTTTGTCACGACCCAAGCCTAGGTCGTAGACGTGATCGGTGAATGGGGAACCCGAAAGAACCCCAAACAAGCCTCATAGCATATCATTACATATCTTTGGTCACGGGAGCAACTAAAATGACAATGAGAGATAAGCATAAACAAGGGAATTGGGACTAATGGTAAACTTTCATATCATAATATCAAGAAACAAGACAGTCAAGGCTCATAGCATAGATAGATAACATGTCTAACAACACCTCTACTACATAGACAAGAGCGGAGGCCACGACAAACAAGCGAGCCTACCCTAATAGTCAATACATAAATAAAGGAAAGATAGCTTTAGTACAAAGTAAGAGATCATAAGCAACGTCCCCATAATGGCGGACTTACCAACAAAATTGAGAGATAATCGTACTATCCACGTAGAGGAGGAGGATGCTCAAGCGGTGCACCTGTTCCTACATGGTGATGTCATATAGGCATAGAGCATGCGTTGGTACGTTTGAATGTACTAAGTATGTGGGATGCAAGGCAACAAGAGATAGACATCATAAGCAAAATGCATAATCATAAGCAATGAATAACATACTAATAATATGACATGTATGAATGATGTTTGAAGTAAAACCAGCTTTCAATCCAAATCAACTTGTATAGTTCATAACGCATAGTGTGGGAAGAAACCTCAACAGACATAAAATAAGACCAAATGAGCTACAACTCGGAGTCTCGATGTCAACCCCATGATGGAAGAACTTACTTGCCAAGGTGAACCTCCTAATGACTAAGTGGATCCACTAAGTCTTATGTGAACCGGGTACTCATCTCTTGTTCTTAGACTCGAATACTTGCCTCAAGCGCTCATATTTAGGGTACTCACCTCTTAGAGTGTCATGACCCAAGCCTAGGGCCTAGACATGACTCGACGAATGAGGAACCCGAAGGAACCCCAAACATGCCTCTCAACTTATCATTACACATCATTGGTCGCAGAAGAATGTTAAAGACATAAAATGATACTAAAGGGTAAGGGGCTAAGGATAGGTTGCAAATCAGCATCATCAAGAGACAAGGAGTCAAATCTCATACCATACCTCTAAATACATAGATAGAGCGCAGGACAAGACAAAGTAACCGGGCTCACCCTCATAGTCAAAATAGAATATAAGAAAGTGTCTCAATACATAGATAATAGTAACATAGACTAAAGTCCCCGAAGTGGAGAACTCACCATCTAGCTTTAAGTAGAATCGATCTAGCCATATAGAGGTAGAGGATTATCAACTTGAGCACCGGTTCATAAATGGTGACATCATGTAGGAAAGAGTATGCGTTAGTATATTTAAATGTACTAAGTATATGCAATACAATGCAACAATAGATAAGCTTCATAGTCAACATGCATGACAATAGACAATACGCATGATATAATAACGTGATGTGTATGATCAACGCATAAGTAAAACATAATTTAGTAACTCATGCTCATGTAGGGTATCACTAGTGAAGCATTGACCAACTAGATTTCCAAAGTATAAACCCCTTGGTCAGTTGATGATGTTCTCACCCCATCACTCTGGTCGTGTGGTATGAACTCCTCACATGGTTGATGATAATCACACCTTATCACCCTGGTGGTGAAGTACAAACCCCTCACATGGTTTGATGAGTAAAAACCCCCACATCAGTTGATGGTGATCTCACCCTATCAACCTGGTGGTGTGGTACAAACCCTCACATGGTTGATGATGATCTCATCACATGACCCTGGTGGTATCGTACAAACCCCTCATATGGTTTATGATCATCTCTCCCCATTACCCTGGTGGTGTGGTACGAAACCCCTCACATGGTTGACGATGGCCTAATGCAACACATTATATAGGCATCCTCATAAAGTCCCTCACGCGAGATGTCGGAGTAGGAGCATGAGGGGCTTGGGCCCTTTGGTTCGCATAATAAGTGCATCCCAAAATTCTTGTTCTTATAGGATTCATCATATACATGAGCTCATTTCATCATCATACAGTCAAAGATATCATATTTCATGCTTTGGATCTTCATTTCCTCAAGAAACCATAACCGGACATTTTATCAAATATCTTGGGGGTATGTAGTGGGGATAAAAGACAATGCAATTTGGAGATGAAATCATGCAAGAAAATCTGCAGTAAAACCATCAATCAGCACCATGCAACACGCCCAAGACATTCACATACAAACCCCTCATCAAATCTAACATTAGATCCAAGATTTAGACCTCAAAACATGCTAAAACAACCATACTTTTAATGAACTAAAATCACTGTACAGTAAATTTTTCAATATTCAAGACCCACAAATCAACTTTAAATCATGCAATATTAGTAAAAAGGAGGCTAGGCACCATGGGTGAAAGGACCCAATGGTTCAACACCACATACCTTGAGTTTGGAGAACCTTTGAAGAAGATTGGGATTGGAGACTTGAAGCTTGAATGAGATCCTTGATGAAATCCTTAAGATCGCTACTTCATAGACAAGAGCGGA
>DF359727.1:52793-71191 GCA_000787875.1 Solanum virginianum
TCTTGAGTTTGGAACTTTAATTTAGGGTGAAATATGAGTCCAAGTGTTTGGGTTAGTCTTGGGGAACGTTTAGGATGATATGAGGGTGAAATAAGGCTATGTATAGGTATTTTCAAGCATGGGAGGGTCTAGTCCCAAGACTTAAAGCCTTGGACCCGAAACAGAAATTTAGCCAAAACAACACAGGGGCGCATCACGCCCCAGTCGCGGATCCTCACTGTTTTTTAGCACACTTGAAAGTATTTAATTCGCTACGGTTGCTCTAAAATTGGGGTTAGACCCTCTTTCACCTTATTTGGACCCTCTGAACAAGAATATGAAGTCAGATTTTTGAAATTACAAATTGATTTTAGATATATGGAAATTAAAATTTCAGGCATTCTGAGGCACATTTTCGGGCACTTTTTGGGATCGTTACAATATCTCCCCCTTGGGAACATTCGTCCCCTAATGTAAAGGAGACGTACAAGACAAGAGTGATGATAACAAATCAGCCCCACGAAGAATGCAACATTACATTAAAAACACTATTTTCAAGATCTTAACATAAGTGTAAAATCATCATAAACTTGCCAACCAAAACATGAATGCACATGAATGACATGGGGGCTGATACATAGGAATTGACATGTCATCATAAGCTTGAATAGGGTGAAAGAGATATGGATATTGCTTCTCCATATTGGCACCGGCTCTTCGAGAAACACATATGAACAAACAACTCTTGCAAAGAGCCTTGACGATCCCTACACCATTATCAATCAATCAATTCCTCCACTCATCCATCCAACACCTCCACCGAAACCTCCTTCTAAGCCAACGCATCATCCACCTCACCCACAACTTCAAAGAGTTCTATAGCATTAGGGTCACCAACACATCCCCTCAACCTAAAAGCATGACAAACCGAACATACCATAACCATATCATAGGCAATTCCCAAACTATGCAACCTAACCAACTTCTCTTTACCCTTTATAAGGACTCACAACCCTCAACTCAATTGTCAACCTTAAATACACCTAACCCACTTAGTACCATAACCACCATCTCCCCTTTAGGAGACAACCCCCATTTTGTCATCTTCTCGCCCAAACTCCCAACTCTAATAAGGTATAACAAAGGCCTTACCTAATCTAGACCTCTTAACCCAAGAAGATTTGGAACCATCAACAATGTTACACCACCATGCTCAACTTCCCTCAACTTAACTTCCAATATAACCACTGATGGACCCCACTAGTCTCCTCTCTGCCACCATCAACAAACATGCTAGGCTACCTAGAGCACCGACCACAATATTAGTCTTACCAGGAAAAATAATACACATTCATTCATAATTCTTAAAGAACTCTAACCACCTTATTGCTATCCACAATTCAGACTTATCATATTTAGCAACCAATCCCCTCGTCTTCCAACACTTGCAAAGCTACCCCTAAATAATTCATAAGGTCTAAACAAATCAATGTCTCACCACTAGAGACCACTACAAATATATCAATGTAGGATTTTAAGACCCTATTCATGAAACCATAAACATAACCGATGCATAAGCCAACTAATCAACTCCACCAATATTAACAATGCTCACTCCTAGTCTGAAAAGGACACTTAGGGATATCACCTACCCTTATCCTCACTTGGGGACAAAACCCAAACCAAAGATCAATCCTAGAGGAGTGACTAAACCATCGTAGTTGACTAAATAGATTGTCCATCCTTACCCATCATATTACAACTTTATGGGTTCTACACTCATTAGAAACATACTATGCAAGTAGCCCAAACTACCATAAGACCTCTAACCCATCAAGCTAAGTCGTCATCCCACGAGAATACTTATAATATGCATGTACATACTTTCAAAGAGGTAATAGTCATTTTTTTTCAAATCATTTCAATGCACAATTGGGCTTAAAAGCCAAACACATTCATAATAATTCATACTTAGGCTCAAATGCCATTATCATAATTTCATAGTCATAATACGCATGCATAGGAATAGCCCATTCATATACAAAATGGTGCAAGAACTCGAAATACGTAAAGAGCAAAAATTAAAGACATTTATGTGATAACAATACTATCATAACCAAACTTTTATCAAAATCATACCATAAAATGAAATTGGCCTTACCCATAACATAAGCTTTCAAAATAATCCATGTACATGAATGCATATGCTATGAACAATGAGGAAATGACATGGGTAAATAAGACTCCATTTTCAACATTTATGATATGATGTTGAAGTGAAAACATAATTAATTTCATATTTAAATCCATAGTGTAGCCTCTCTCAAGCATAAATAGTTCAAAAAGGGAACACACATACTTAAAACTTCATAAACCCAAAGTAAATCCTCATATAACAGTTTAAATAACATTAAAATCATAAAATAAACCCTACCCATGCGTCAAAAGAATTTTAAGAATCATAATATTCAAATTCCCAGTTAAAATAAGTAAAATCCATATAGGTTTTTCGGAAAACAATTTTGGGTCTTGTTGATTGGAAGGGATCAATGATCAACTCTCATACACATGAATCCTACTAGCACCAAGGAATAACACAAGAAATAGCAACACCAGAACCTATCAAATCAGCATACTCAAAACATCGGTCACAACATTACCTTACTTAGGGTCAACTAAGTCATACCAGTAACAATAGAAGAGAACCTACTCACGATCTTAGGCAATAGCCCACTAAACCCAAGAGGCTCCTAATATCCGATAAAGTCAAAGGGCTAGGCCAATCTATAATCACCTTCGTCTTACTAAGGTCCACCTTAATACTATCACTCAACACCACACAACCTAGGAAGGCAACCACTTTCCACCAAAATTCCCATCTCTCCTACTAGCACCCAACCTTCTTTCTTAAACTTGTAGTACTACCCTCAAATGACTTACATGCACTACCTCCTTAAGGAATGAACCATATTATCATCATCAAAACCTATATAAAGCTAGTAGAGTAGGGACTAAAGATCTTAGTCATGACACTTATAGGCATAACCGGCATACTAGTCAAACCAAAAGACATTACACCAACTTCAAACATCAAAAAGGGACATTCAAGGCCTCATCTATTACCAATGACAATTCTATAAATAAATAACTTAGGTTCAACACCCCCAATTCTCACAAGATGATAAATGCAATCTCTTAGAGACCAATTGTACCATAGGACATGAAATGGACCTACCTTCCTTGCTACCATTTAACAACCTCCTACTCAAAGACAGGCTCATTAGGGAATCAGGGCTACCTCTATGGGTTATACCATCCATGAAGACACAACATGCATGCAACAATGGCCCTATAATGACATTCAAATCCACCATACCAACTCTAACAAACACCAAAGCAAGACATAATATATTGCAAACCCGGATGAACACCTATAAACCTTATAGAAACAATACACCAAACAAAAGAATGGACACCAAAGATCCATACAACAACTTGGGCATACAAGAAGCCCCACCATCAACCAAGAAGAATAGAGAAGAATTAGTGGCACACCGAGCCTAACAATATATGCACAATAAGGCCAAGAAAACTTCAACTTATTAGCAATAACATCTGGCACCTTATCCCCTCCTTGAGTCACTTGATCAACACGATGACCTAGATCTAAAGGTCGGCCACCCTTACACTTTCTTTGAACATATGGATAATTCTTTAGCTTGTGACCCACTTTATTACACCCATAATAAGTATTGGTCATCCTCAAGCATGGGCCACCATGATACTTCCCACACCTTTGACACTTGGGATTAGTCATCCCACCATCACCTCCTTTACTCTTATCACAACTACGGCGGAAATCCTTTCTCTTAGGCCCTACTTCCCCAAAACCAAAAGAAGTTTTGGTACCCTTCAAACATGGGCCTCTATGAACTTTACCATATGTTAGACATATAGTATCAATTCTACCCTTGAGACTTTGGAACTTACCCACATTGTGGGCCCTTTTGGCCTCACTACCTCCGCTCTCACCAATAGAAGTCTCGGGAGCACCTACTTGATTGTTTAGTTAAGTTGCCAATGTTGTCACCACTTTGGCCATTACCCATAGAGCATTTTGAACCTTCACATTTGATATATCACCATCTTGAGTAGCTTGAGACATATCCCAAATTGTAATAGTTAAGGGTTAGCAATAAGCCTTAGGGGATCTAACTTTATCGCGAAACATGGGTCATGAAGAAGTGAAACATTTCCTAGGATGCTTCATAGCCTCCTACTCATAGTTGTGACTCTAATCGATGCAGTGTGTTGGACTTTAAAGATCTAAAACCTCGTGAACTGATACCAAGTTTGTCACAACCCAAGCCTAGGGCCTAGAAGTGACATGGTGAATGTGTAACTCGAAGGAACCCTAAACAAGCCTCTCAACTCATTGGTCACAGAAGTATGTAAAAGACATAAAATGATACTTAGGGGCAAGGGGCTAAGGGTAGCTTGCAAATCAACATCATCAAGAGACAAGGAGTCAAAGCTCATAGCATAGATACATAACTTGTCCAACAAAAATCTCTAAATACATAGATAGAGCGGGGGCCAAGAAAAGGTAATCCGACTCACCCTCATAGACAAAATAGAACATAAGAAAGTGTCTCAATACATAGATAATAGCACCATAAACTATAGTCCTCGAAGTGGAGAACTCACCATCTAGCTTTGAATAGAACTGATCTAGCTATATGGAGGAGGAGGATGATCAACTTGAGTGTTGGTTCTTACAAGGTGATATCATGTAGGCAAGAGTATACATTAGTAAGTTTGAATGTACTAAGTATGTGGGATACAATGCAACAATAGATAAGATTCAAAGTCAACATGCATGACAATAGACAATAGGCATGATATAATAATATGACGTGTATGATCAATGCATAAGTAAAACATGCTCTAGTAACTCATAGTCATACAGGGTATCACTAGTGAAGCATAAACCAACTAGATTTCCAAAGTATAAACTCCTTGATTGATTGATGATGATCTCACCCTATCACCCTAGTGGTGTGGTATGAACCCCTCACATTGTTGATGATAATCATACCTTATGACCCTAGTGGCGAAGTACAAACCTCTAAAATGGTTTGATGAGTACAAACCTCCACCTCAATTGATGATGATCTCCCCCCATCAACCTAGTGGAGTGGTACTAACATCACACATAGTTGATGATGAACTCACATCATCACCCTAGTGGTATCATACAAACCGATCACATGGTTGATGATCATCTCGCCCTATCACCTTAGTGGTTTGGTACGAAATGCCTCACATGGTTGACAATGGTATAATGCAACACTTTATATAGGATTCATCATATACATAAGCTTGTTTCATCATCATATAGTCAAAGATATCATATCTCATACTTTGGATCTTTATTTCCTCAAGAAACCATAATCGGACATTTTATCAAACACCTTGGGGGTATGTAGTGGGGGTAAACGACCATGCAATTAAGAGATAAAATCATGCAAGAAAATCTGTAGTAACACCATCACTCAACACCTTGCAATACCCCCAAGACATTCACATCAAAACCCCTCATCAAATCCAACATTTGATCTGAGATTTAGAGCTCAAAACATGCTAAAACAACCATATTTTCATGAACTAAAATCACTGTGCAGTAAATTTCTCAATATACAAGATCCACAAATCAACTTTAAATTATGTAATATTTATAAAAAAGAGGCTTAGGTACTATGGGTGAAAGGACCCAATGGTTCAACACCACATACCTTGTGTTTGGGGAACCCTTGAAGAAGATTGGGAATGGAGACTTGAAGCTTGAATGAGATCCTTGATGAAATTCTTAAGATTGGTCTTGAGTTTGGGACTTTAGTTTAGGATAAAATATCAGTCTATGTAATGAGATCCTTGATGAAATTCTTAAGATTGGTCTTGAGTTTGGGACTTTAATTTAGGATAAAATATCAGTCTATGTAATTGAGTGAGTATTGGAGAATGTTTAGGATGAAATGAGGGTGAAATAAGGCTAAGTATAGGTATTTTCAATCATTGGAGGGTCTAGGCCCAAGACTCAAAGCCATGGACCCGAAACAAAAATTTGGCAAAAATAACATTGGGGTGTGTCGCGCCCCAATCGCGGATCCTCACTATTTTTCACCACACTTAAAAATTCATAATTTGCTACGGTTGCTCTAGAATCGAGGTTAGACCTTTTTTCACCTAATTTGGACCCCCTGAACAATAATATAAAGTCAAATTTTTGAAATAACGAATGGATTTTTAGATATATGGAAATTAAAATTCTGACCATTTTGAGGCACATTTTTGGTCACTTTTTGGGGTCATCACACAGAGATTTGGGGACTCACCTCTCATCCCTTCACCTATGGTGGCATGTAGTTCTAGGACTTGTGGAGTCGCCTCTAGTCTGCTTATTGCTAAGTCTAATCCCATGGAATATATAAGATAATCATACTTTAATAACATGCAATAAATATAGAGACATTGCACGAGTAACTGTCAACATCATTGATCCCAAATGATGAGCCTAACTTCAATCATAAGAATGGGTCCTCATCAATATTACCCTTTCAATAACATCAACATCAAAGACTCACAAGAGGCATAATCTGAAGAAAGGGGCTTAATTCGGACCTACAACATCATCAATACTTCTTGATTTAAACACATATTTAGAGAGCTCATAATCATCATAGAGTCACTTGAATCATAACTCAACTAATAGATCATCAAAACCAAAGGAATACTTAAAAAGGCATTTTATCAAACACTTGGTGGGTGTCTAATGCTAGTGTAAAAATATGCAATTCAAGAGTGTTTTCATGCTAGAAAATCCAATTTAAAACCATCAATAGATACTTGGTAATACCCTCAAGAAATATACATCAAAATCCTTCCTCACATCTCAAAATAGATCAAAGATTCATAGCCCAAAACATAGTAAAACACTCACTATTTTATAAACCTCAACATAGTGTGCTGTGAATTTCATAATAAACAAGGCCCATGAATAAATCAACTTTAAATCATGCAATTTGTAAGAAAAGGAAGGTTGGGCATCATGGGTGAAAGAAACCCACATACCTTTGCTGTGGAGGTGAACTTAATGAAGATTGGAGATGGAGACTTGAAGCTTGGTTGAATTTCTTAAGATCCAAAGAGTGTTTTGGCACTTGAAATTTGAGAGAAATATAAGCCTAAGTGTTTGACTGAGTAGTGGGGAATTTCTTGTAATACATGAAGGCAAAATATGGCTAAGTATACATATTTTCATATATGGGAAGTCTTAGGCCAAAGACTTAAAGGCCTTGGATCGAATAACAAAAATTGGACAAAAATCATATAGGGGCATGTCATGCCAAGAATACGCACTACACACTAGAGTTTGACACTTTAAAATTTTTTATTTTGCTATGGTTGCTCTAAAATTCAGGTTAGACCCATTTCCCCCTCAATTTTGTCCCGTAAACAAGAATATGAAGTCGAACTTTTGAAATAACGCATGGATTTTGAGATATATGGAAATTACGATTCTGGGCACTTTTGAGGCACATTTTCAGGCACTTTTTTGGGGTCGATACATGTTTGCCTTTCGGGGCCATGATATCTAAAAAAGAAACATAAACAAAGCTAAATTAGCCCCATCAATCAAAAGGAATGACAAGCAAATCTTAATTGAATTAGTTGCAGACAGGGTTTACAAAGGCCCCTTTGCGAGTCATAGTAAGCATTATAAGTCGTAAAGTGCTGTTGTAGTTCTATGTTTCAAAACAATAATAGTCACTGGAATTTTATACAAGACCTTTGGTATGACTCGTAACTTGATTTATGAGTGATAAACTGGTTTCATATAGAAATCAAGAGAGTATTTTCCAAAAATAGGCAAGGATCTATGCGATCTATCTACGAGTTGTAAAGTTATCTACGACTCATACAAGGTCTCATCTGATGAATACTCAGAACATCAAGTCACTGAAGTTTGAAATGAGGGGCAACTACAACTCGTAGATTCATCTACGAGCCATAAAGGTACCTGACCTATCAAAGTTCATCACACGGACACCAAGAACATATTCAAGCATTATACTGCTAGCATCGAAGCAGGCATACAAGCATTCACATGTTAAGCGCATAATAAACCATATCCCAAACATGATTTCAACACAAATTCACCCTATTGAAAAGGATTTAGCATCACTACCCTCTTATTTTAACCTTCCCTAATTCTTTCAAACAATCGTGCACCTATAGTATCTCCTACCAAGTCACAAGTAACAATAACAGAATCACAATCAAGCACTTGGGGAATATTCAATAGGCACAACAAGCAATCAATCCTGAAACTATATATAACCAATATCCGAAAGAACCAAGCTCATGGCCTTAACATCTACGAGATGGGACATAATCGCTTCCTGTTTGAGTTTCAGTCCATTACGACGGCTGTCCATTATGATTATCATATCACAGATTTAAGAACAAAGCAAATCTAAAGGTTAAAAATAAAATAAGAAACTTACCAAAAATAGGATTGAACGTGAAGAAGGAAGAGAATGATGAAAGATAAAGAACCCTATGAGTAGCTGAAAAATGAGTGTACTCACCGAAAATTATAGCAAATAAGGGGAATGAAGAAATTGAGGAAAACTTTCGGTCAATTAGGGTAAAAGTGGGGTCAAAAATACCTTACCAGGTCAACGTTTAAAGTTATTGGGTTACGGTCTAGTAAACCCCAATTATGAGTCCTAGATGAGTCTACAACTCATAAGTCATGGTCTCCTAGACATCTTAACACTTGAAAAAAAATTCAAAAGTTTACCTGGGTCCTACAAATCCTGTTCACGACTCATAGTTTGATCTACGAGTCGTAAAGTTGGCCCGTGGGCTAAGTGCACACTGAAAATCTCTACGCTATGGGTTATGAGTCATAAAGTTCAATACGACTCATAAACCCAATCGTAGAAACAATACATGATGTATTTCTCAGAAAAATCTATTCCCTTGGTCAAATACCTACATACTCTTCATTAAATTCACTTGCACCCTATATGCAACAAAACCATTGTCAAAAATAGCAAGCAAAACACAATCAAACAATTACCTAAGAATCCAAAAATGGAAAACAAACTCAAAACTAAGTTAAAACATAAAAAATCCTTAGGTTACCTCCCAAGTGCCTTATTTATTGTCATGGAATGACTTAGACAAATTGGCTACTACAGTTCACCAATTTCCCAAACTTCAATTTTCAACTAATCCTGATGCTTCATGGACTGATGGATATCAAAGACTACTTCTTCATCATTCAATATAAATTGGAGTTGACAAGAGTCCATATCTACTAGAGCTTGTCCCATGGCTAGAAATAGTCTCCCCAAGATAATAGGCACTTCAAAATCAACTTCACAATCAAGAATCACAAAATCAGCCAAAAATATGAATTTGTCCATTTTTACCAACACATCATAGAGTATCCTTTCTGGTTTTTTGACTATTCAATCTGCCATCAACATCTACATCTTAGTTGGAATAGGGGCATCCAAACCAAGCTTCTTGAAAATCATAAGAGTCATCAAATTGATACTAGATCCCAAATCATAAGTTCTCTTGCGAACTCCATATCTTCTATAGTGCAAAGTATTGTGTGAAAGCCGCTGGGTCTTCATGCTTTTGATACAATGACTTAGTAATGATAGCACTATAGTGTTGAAGCTCTTTCAAAAGATCTTGAATTACAGTCCCCTTCTTAATAATCAAGTCTTTTGTATATTTTTCATAATCTGACATTTTTTCCAAAGGTTCAATCAGAGGGATGTTGATGGATAGTTACTTAACCATGGAAAGAATATGTTTGAAACTTGGCTTTCTCCTTCCTCTTCTTAAGTATTTGAGGGAAAGGAGGAGGAGGCCTTGGGATGGTCTTATATTTCTGTGGCTCTTTAGTCACTTGAGTCACCCCATCTTTGACACAGTCATGTCCTTCATCCACATCCTTACCTGCAACTATCTCCTCATGAACAACTTCCACCTCAACCAGCATAGGAGGATCAATGGTACTCTTGTCACCTCTAGTAGTAACTTCCATGTATTTCCCTTCATTCTTTGCATTTTGAACTGTGTTAATAGGCAATGTACCCTTCAGACACAGATTCAACTTTGTAGGAACTTGACCAAATTATTGCTCAAGCTGTTTAATGGCCACAAAATGAGACTCTATCTTTTGATTAATACTTGAAATAATGAACTTCATGCCCCATAGAGTTTCATCTTGTGTCTTCACTTTCTTCAACAAATGGTCAAACATATCCTCAATTGTAGAATTTCTTGTACCAGCATCTTAGTTTTATGGTGGCATATATGGACCATTCCTAAAACCATCTCTTCTTCCCTAATCTGCTTCAGGTCCCTTATTCCTCTCATAATAACCACCTTGGTTATCTCTATAAACTCCATCTCTAGCATAGTTTTGACCTTGGTTTCCTTGACCATGGCTCTAATAGTCCTGATTGGACCCTTGGGCATTGATCCACAAACCCCCCATCTGATCATTATTAAAACAAGTATCCTCTTCATAATAAGGCTTATTGTACATGGGTGCATGTTGAGATTGGTAAACTACCACATTTACTCTTTCCTAGTTTTGCTTGATCACCACATCTATGCTTATGCGGAGTTGAGCTAGTTGTTGCATAATCTTCTTATTGATTTTAGCTTGCTCTAAACCAATATTAACATCACATGAACTCCTCATAGAAGTTCTATCTTGTTGTCCCCATACACTATTCATCTTGACCACTTGCTTCATCAGTTCGACAATCCTTGCAAAAGGTTGATCTATAAACATGCCCCCATAATAGTGTCGGCATAAGCTTGGCTATTCTCATCCAGGGCATGAAAAAGATCTTTACCAAAGCATCATTAACTATCTTGTGGTCACTGATGCTCTCAAACACTTAGTAAACTATTCCCAAATAGTACTAATTTAATCACCAAGAAGTTGCTCAAAGTTGTTGATTTGATCCTTTAACTTGATCTTCTTTGATCTACGGAAGTACCTTTCCAAAAAGGCCTTCTACAAATCTACCCAACAAGTGATTGAACTCTATGGGAGGTCATTTAGCCATAGCATAACATTGCCTATAAGAGATAATGAAAAAATACAAAGCCCCACAGCATCCATTGATAGATTTTATATCTCTATCATACTCTTACAAACAAATGCCACATTGTAGAAGTGGCTATGTAGATCTTCTAATGGTTGGCATGCAAAAAATACATAGTTTTGTAACATTTGAAGTAACCCACTAGAAATAGGGAACTTTGTGTCAGTCAGCAGTGGTGGCAACACAATAGCCCTAGTTACATACATGGCCATAGGGTTCAATCTATATTAATTCCACTGGTAAGCATTGTCACAGAAATCCCTAGGTTGTGGGATATTCTCCAAAGGAGGTGGGTTGTCATGCTGATAATCATCATGAATATTATGATTCAAGGCTGCATTACTCATGATGTTAGTATTCTCTTGACCCATTATTCTTGTAGTTCATTTAATCTCTAGATCAATTGCAGTTAAGGGATTGCCTTGACTCCTAGCGTTAGGCATGCACTATGTAGTATACCATTTGAAGAAACAAAAGTAAAATACAAGGAAACTATAAAATTTACACTTGAATTACAATTACTAGCGATGGGGTATTGGTTAGGGTCAAATCCCACAGAGAATATGAAGACTTCCAAATTGATTCACTAACGAACAATTCAAGTATTTACTAATTCAATTCCAAAAACGGGTGGTGGGTTATAATAATTGATAAGAAATTAAATTAAATTAACTAAAACAAGAGATAATCAATAATTGAGAGCAACTTGGGAATCGCGTACCCCATGATTCATAAACTCAATATCCCCAGATAATCCAATTCTCGACTAGAGTATAACATGTAGGATGGTAATTTAAGTTCACCAAGCTCTTTAGTCAAAGGTGAGAGGGAAATTTCACTACTTAGTCCATCTCTATCATGTGCAATACTAACTATTACCTATAGTACCAATTAACCTCCCCTTAGTCTAGTTCAGTTGATTAGACGAGAAAATATCATTGAATCCTGTTAACCAATCTCTTTTCCTATTCATTACCACTTGGATCGGGAAGGTAAAACTAGGCAAGTTCTAATAGTAGCTACCACTAAAAAACATGAGAAAATGAATGAAATTTATTAATACATGGAAATACCAATTCCAGCAATTACAAATTATCCAGATTTATTTTGTTAGATCTTCATGGTTCCTACAACCCTAGGTTGTGGATTTAGCTACTCATGCTATGGGTAGATGAAGAAATCATGAATTAAAAAAACATAATTCATCACTAACCCAATTGGAATGAAGAACAAGCAAACCCAAATTGTATTGAAGCATCTTAGTTTTATGGTGGCATATATGGACCATTCCTAAAACCATCTCTTCTTCCCTAATCTGCTTCAGGTCCCTTATTCCTCTCATAATAACCACCTTGGTTATCTCTATAAACTCCATCTCTAGCATAGTTTTCTCCAAGTATAAAACCCTAAAGGTATTCTAATGATGTCCCATCTACTGTGTTCTATGAATAATGACCTAAAAGTTACTATTTATAGTATTTACAAACAAGTTTAAAAAAATAAAAAAGCTGGTCAAAGACGTGCTATGACAGGCCTTTATGACTCATAAACTGACTTATGAGTCATAATCGGGGTCTTATGTTCAGCTCTTAAGATCTTGAATTTCACTACTACGGATCCATTTTGTGAGTCATAGACTGATTTACAACTCGTATTGTGCTTTTGTAAACTTCATCTGCATCAACTGGTCCTTCACTAGAATTCTTCACGAAACCACTTTATACAACTCACAGAATGTTCTACTAGTAATAAAGAGGGCTCATATGACTGAACTTCATATCTTGAAACATCACTATAAATCTCCACGAAACCAACTCTACGACTCGTAGAGGGTCTCGTAAACCTTCAAAAACTAGAAAAGTCTGCAATTTGGCCCAAAATCATGCCAACCTGCTTTCCTAGAAAAACTAAGCACAAAAACACATAAAAACCATTAAAAAGTCGCACTGATAACACGCAAAATCCTAAGTTTTAAACATCAAATGTGTTATGTTTTGACATCTCATCACCGACATTTTCCAGAGTTTATATATAACAATGATTATCATGCTAGCATTCGAATGGTACCATTTGAGGTATTATATTACAATAGATGTTGATCACATATTAGGTGATTTGATTCTATTTTAGAGGATGACCTGGGGGTTAACATTCTTAAAGAGGAGATAGAGCAGATTCTCCTAATACAGAGCAGGCTGGTAACGGCTCAAAGCTGTCAGAAAAGGTATGATGATAAGAGGATTTAGCCTTTGGAATATATGGTAGGTAACCAAGTAAGGCTGAAAGTATGACCCCATGAAAGATGGAATGTGATTTGCAAAGAGTGGCAAGCTTAACCTATGATTTATCAGCACATTTGTAGATCTTGAGGAGAATAGGTGAGGTTGCCTATGAGTTGCCCTTACCAAAAAGACTATCAGTAGTTCATCCTATTTTCTATGCCTCAATCTTGGCAGATACATATAAGATGAGTCCTATGTGATTTCCTATAATTTAGGGGAGTTAGGTCAGATTGTCCTATAATGAGGAGCCAGTGGCTATATTGGATGTACAGGTTAGGTTGCATAGGACAAAAAAGATCGCTTCAGTGATGGTTTAGTGGCACCATAGACCGAATGAGAAGGAAAGTTGGAAGACTAAGGACAACATGCATGTCAGATATCCCGACCTAATTGATGCACGAGGTACTTTACTTTTCTTTATTTTAAAGGATGAATATGGTTTTTATTGGTGGATGGTATAGTGACCTAAGTAGGCATTTTAGATTCATACAAAAATTACCACTTTACACCTCTCGTTAGCTTTCATTAGTGTTATTTAATCAACTTGCATGGTCGGTTTTGGATAATAGTCAAAGAGTTGAGAGTTTTATGTGTTTTTTATTTTTAATGCTTAAAGTCATTCCAAAAGTAAGTTCTAATACTATTTAGAGTGTTGGATCTGGAAATGGAATTTTATCAATTCCATCAATTTTACAACATAGAAATTGATTTAGGAAGAGTGTCGAAACCAGATTTGGAGCCTGTACATGAAATTGAGGTCTTAAGTTGAAAAAGTGGATTTAGAATGAGCTAGATTTGACTTTGATAGACATTTTGAGTTCAGATACTCAAATTAGATTTCTGATGATTTCATTAGATTAAGGAGGTGATTTGAGGCCTAGGAGAGGCATCATTATATTTTTCTGAAGTCCCAAAAGTATTTTGGCTTTTTGCATCCTAAACTAGTTTAATTGCAGTTTATCGAGTTTCAGGTCAAGGAGATTTAGGATTCACTTTTTGATGATTACATTCAGTTTGAAATGCCAAATTCAATAGGGTAGCATATATGGTATGGTTTGTCTTTACGAAATTGCAAACAAATCTTGAGGGTTTGGTCAGAGATTTGAGTTTTAGATATTCTACTTTATCTTGTGTAGGTGTGTTATGCTTCATGCTTATGGGTTGGAGTCCTCTTTTTGCAAAGGGTTGGCACTTAATGTTCATTCTGATCATGATAGGTAGTCCTGCAATCACTATTCCATGTCTTTCTAGCCCTTGCATTTGCCCAACCTCTGGTACGATTATAATATGTCTCCTTTGTATGCTCTGTGATCGTGAAAGTGAATAGGCCACAATCATGATGAACAAATCATGCTCGAGATAGTGTATAGTCAGGAAATATTCCTTTTTCACTATTGTTGAGTTTAAAAAGCTTGAGTGGTTTTTAAGGGATTCTTCCGAGGAAAATATCTCGTAAAACATTTGGGTAAGCATTTTCAACCTAAAAGCTTGGATTTCCATTTATTTATTTGGTAATTTTGAGTCAAACTTTTTGACTTTAAATGCCTATTTTTATAGTTTTTCAAGAATGCAAACCGTAGGGAAAATGAAGTTTTCTGCCTCATTTTTAACTAAAATTTTACTGTTTTTTCACTCATGAGTCTCATTTTTCATATAGAGCCTAATACCAAACTTAATTTCCAGATTAGGCATTTTCAAATTTTAACCAATTTTTTCATCCCTAATTATGGTAATATGGGTATCAATAGACTCCTTATGATGTGTAGATTACATTCTTGGAAGTCGGTTGACAATTCAAAGTCAATTTTCAAGAGGCATTCATCCAGTTGGTGTGTTTATGTACAGTGGCATTGAGGTAGGTTTAGCTAACCCCATTTTGGAATTGGAATAGAGTAATTGAATATTTGTATGATATAACTATGAGATGACTAATGTCATGGGTTTGTGTTTAAAATTATTGATGTGGTGCCCATGTAGGGGTTTAAATTTGAATTGTGTTTGATGTGAAAATATTGCAATATATTATATTACGAATATGGCATGCCGTGAAAAGGAATACTTGTAACGTATGATTAAGAATTCATGACTATTACTAAGATATAAATGTGGTAGAAGATGGTTGGCTATTCTAATGAGATTGATGGCCTATTGTGA
The DNA here is from genome assembly GCA_000787875.1 of Solanum virginianum. NCBI lineage: Eukaryota > Viridiplantae > Streptophyta > Magnoliopsida > Solanales > Solanaceae > Solanum > Solanum virginianum. Next base: position 68,419 of record DF359727.1, read on the forward strand.
ATAACAAAGATGATTCTATCATGGAATTATAGAGATTTGGGAATTCTGATATCTATTATACCCGTTATGATAAATATTACTTAAATCATGTGTTTCATTTGTCTGCATCCTCATATTTCATACTGTAGCACTTGGAAATTAAGGAGTTGTGGAACGGCATTTTTATAACAAAATATGACTCCTTGCAAATCCCTTGACCACGAGGAGGTGGCAAGGTGTTACACTCTAAAAAATTATCAAAATGCCCCTGATCATGATATTTTCTATATAATGTATCATCCTAAACCTTTTTGGTAACCTTTTTGGAAAATCAAAAGCCGAAAACATGATGAACACAAAAAATTGAGCAGGACAATGGTCATGGTAGAATTTAAGGCCTATCAAAGGAAAAAATGACTTTTCAAAGTGAAAATCAAAGAAATAGAAAAATAGGCAACCACTCTGCTTCATATAGGTACTCGAGATAGGGCAAATATTTTTGTTTTTATTTTTAATGATACCAGATGGTTATCAAAAGTTTTTAGGAAAAATAAACTGAAATGAACCCCTAGCGCAACGCAGTGGATTCATCTTAGTTCAAATTTGTATAACTTTGATCAAGGACATTCAAGAATCTCCCCCCCCCCCTCTTATACTTAACCCCATGACTTATATAGGTCATTTTCAACCTTAAAAGAGTTCGTAAACATATTTAAGTTCTTTTACGTATTTTGACTAAAGAACTAGGGCTAAGGAGATAAGAAAAAGCTAGGGTTCAAGGTATTCAAGAAAACTGGCTATGAATCAATTGTTCAGTCTTCACTACAAGATGTAAGGCAAACTAAGGCATGACATATGTCCATCGATGAGCTCCAATGATATGATATGTTGATATGTGAAATGATTAGACCTTCTATGATTTGCTTTCTTTAGAATTTCATAGACCCTAACATATCTAAACATGATATTGCATTTGTAATGGTTTTCATAACTTACATTCTTGAACAAATGAATTACATCTTTTATCTCATAAAACTCTTTTTATATTTTTATTAAAATTGCATATCTATATACGTTGAATGAAATTGAAAACATGAATTGTGAAAACCCTGAACCTGATTATGATTAAGTATGAGTATAGCCTGAATGAAACTAAAAGCCTTTTTACATTTTCAATTTAAATCCAAATGGTTGAACTTAGTTGAATATGGTCATAAAATGAGAGTCTAAATTACACTTCAAAGATGTGATTGGGAATTGATTGGATAGTTGATAGGCTGAAAGGCTTGATTATGATAGAATTGATATATTACTTATAGTCCTTTTGAGAATTGATTGATTGGATAGATATAACTGATCTGATAGAGTCTTATGACCATTGAGTCTTACGACTATTGAGTCTTAGGAGGAGTATCGATCGTCGAATTTTATCTGAGTAAATGACAACTCAAACTCAATAACTACTTAGACAAACGTAGGTGAGGATTGAACCATTTAGTCGGATGTTTCCTAATACTCCCCTAAAAATAGTAGACTAGATAGATTAATTATCGATCATTGATTGGTTGATTTATCCCTTATCCTTGCAAAGTATTAGACAATTATGGCAATATCAATGAGATAATTATACGATCACTGGCTCATAAGTAATTATTATCGAATAAGAGAGACTCTCATATCAGTCTTCATAGTACTCAAACTTGATTAGATTAGATTATATATGATTGGTCTCTCCCTAAATCATATTTTTATTTTAGACTTATGGATATTTTGATTGAGCTTCTTATCTCCCTAATTTGAGTTATCTAAGTTGTTATTATTCTACCTTGATGCATGTTTCCTTCTGTCATTTTATGTACTCATATATTACACATACTGACGTCCATTTGGGCCTGCATCTTTCCTTGATATAGATATAAGTATTAGAGGTCATCCATAGGCACTTCATTGAGTATCTTATCTTCAATCAGCTAATTGGTAAGTCCTCCTATACATTGGAGGATACCACATCTGTCTTTCTTGCTTTTGAGTTAGTACTTTTATTTTTATTTGAGGTACCCATAAATATCTCATTAGTACTATCCAGATAGTGGAGGTAGAGGCTTTATCGACTAGACAGTGATTGGTGATTTGGATGTTGTCTTTTGACAATTTTTTTCATACTAGTCCCATGATTAGATTAGATGATTTGTTGTCCATATGGCCTTTTATCTACTGAGTTAGACATTGATGTTTCTCTATTCTAAGGTCATTTATCTATTATAAAATCTTTTGTTGACTTGAATGAATTAATGAATGTGTGATCTTGTCAAGTGGTTCACTTGGGAGCCAACAATGATTTTGAGAGCCATCCATGCAAAGGGTACCTTCTTGGGGCATGACAAATATGGTGTTAGAGCACAAAGTTCAAAACTTCTAGGGAATCTATAAAGCCATGTCTAGTAGAGTCTTGTTTATGGGTGTGTTATATTGTCACAGCCCAACTCCCGGGGCCGTGACCGGTGCCCGACATAGACACCTATCCTCACACTGACTCGGATATCCTACAAAACAGTACTAGAAATCTGCAGAAATTTTGACAGAGTTTCCTCTGTTTTACTGCCATACCCACTAGTGTCCACTGACCTCTACAGAACATACTGAAAAAAAGGACGGGACAAGGCCCCGTCATACCTTGACATTTGTATATATACATGAACAGAAATATCCAAACATATGAACATGGAGATACCATCACTACTCCTGAAGTAAAGAGGAGTTCAGCAATCTGGCAGAGAGATCCTAAGCTGTCGGG
>DF359726.1:4935-15533 GCA_000787875.1 Solanum virginianum
CTAAAATTTGAGTTTATGAGTTCTGAATTCTAGAAAGTGTAGTTAACAAGTTCTGTTTAAACCGTCACTTAAAACTCTAGCTCTACCCCTGCTAGTCAAGTGTAACTTGAGGTACAATAACATACCCAATGGAATCCCATAAAAAGGGGCCTGGAGAGGGTAAAAAGTACGTAGACCTTACCACTACCTCATACAGATAGAGAGGCTATTTCCGAGGTACAACACCTCAAATATAAAAGAGGTGCACAATGATATCTATGATTTTTGTGATAAGATTAGTGCAATACCATTTGATGTATTTTTGCTCTCCTCTTTACACATGGACTTATCTTCATATATGTTTAAAGCTATTGAAGAAAAAAACAATTACTGAATCAAGATATCATATGAGAATTCAATGACATCCAGATCAACATTCCACTTTAATTGTATATCGAGGGAAGAAATGTTCCTAGGGACTTCCGAAAAGCTTCATAATAATCCCATGTAGCTCAATTTCTAGAGTCATTATCTAAGGAGACGCGAACAGAGAAGAAAATGAAGATGGCTATAAATGCTAAATCATGTGGTGTAATTTATGGATCCATCAAGACTAAAGATATGCTGTGGAGCCTCCACTTAAGGACCCTGCTCGATCAAAACTTCAAATATCAGTAATTATACCATACTTGATCTTGAGAAAGTTACTACCCTAAACTTTCAAGTGGCTAATCATCCAAAATCAGTGTATACTTACTTAAGTTGCCTTCAGTTTTTACCATATCGCAATTAGTCCAAGTAATTGAATCTGAGGTGAAGTAATCTGTTTTAAAACTTTTTCCATCAAATTAAACAACATTTACAAATGCATAATAACTAAGACACAGTACGAAAGGCTCATCAAAACAGAGAGTTCTTCACGAAAGATTACAGAAACAAGACACAGTCACAAAACCTGGCAATCTCCGAAATGAGCTATGTGTATTGGTCATTTTGTCTGCCAAAAGGCACAGTATTGTACAAGTTGTTTACCAGTTCTGCTTATCCTATGGAGTGCAACAATAAATAGGAATAAAGTGAGCAATAAAAAGTCACCAACTTGTTCCTTTCTTTAAAACATGAGACTATTTTAGTTGTTTCATGTGCTTTGGGAGTAAAAAACGAATTTGAACGCAGAAGTAATTTAGTCATTTTACTTAAGTAGCAACAAGGAAAGGCCAATAATAGGACCTTCATAAAGAAGCTGCATACCACAGTGTAATGGTCGATCATATGGTCGATGTTGATTAATGGAACAGGGTTGAAACAGGGTATGGGGAGAATGCAGAGAGCATATGATCAATGTTAACGATAGGGATGGGCATAAGCGTTGCGTAGGAAATCAATGATTGGCGAGGGGAAGATGCGGCAGTGAAGATTTGATATGCATACTTGGCAGCTTGGAGTAGCAGTTCGAACGATTTTGAGGGCGGTGGCAGAAGACTCAAAGGGCGCGTGATGAGAATTGATGCGATACCTGGCGGCTTGGAGTGGCAATTTGAACGAGTCAGAATGTGGCTGCATAAGAATCAAAGGGTGCATAAATGAAACTTTGGAGGAAGCGAGGGCAAAACCGATTGGCTGATGTTTATGAGATGATGGAGGAGATCGCAGGAATAAAGAGGTGTATAAGCTTCAAGTGACGTTTCAGAGGCGAAGCAGCATCTGGAAGGCAAGGGTAAATGAAAATTTTAGAAAAAGTAAAATACTTGTAGGAGTTTGGTGGTATATATATATATATATATATATATATATATATATATATATGTGATATGATTTTTCAACTAAATCTATTTATTTTTGAAATTAAGGTTTTCTCTTTCTCTTTTACTTTTAGGTCTTCAAGGATTTGTTAGATAGATATAATTCATACATTTTGATATACTTATCATTTTGCTGGGATGATAATTACCCTGCACCTTTAATTTTCAAGTTAGAAGTTTCGACCATCAAGGAAGTAACACGGATGGCCATTCCTAGAAAAAAAATTAATTAAAGAATAATTTAATCAATAAATTTTTTTAAAAGCAAAAGAAACACCCCAAGATCATGTAAAAATTACGCACTTACTGAGGAGTTGGTATTAGCTTAACATAGTAATCATAACCTTTTTGAGTAGGAACAATTCTCGTTCAAATAGCAAAGGTAACAAAAGCTTGCACTTCAATGTACATTAACTTAGATCAGTAGATAGGCCCTCTTAAACGAAGTTTATCCTGAATATAACTCAAAACAATAGGACGAAAGATAAATCATTGAAAATCGGGCCAACTACTACCGAGCAGTATTTGAGGATCAAAAGTGTTTGCCCTGCGTGTTTGCCCGAGGATTGCCATTAACATAAGTAGCAGATGCAATGTTACTTCCTGTTCACAAAATATGCATACAACTTCTTGAGCAGATCAATCTCAAGGGATAAGAATAGGTGTTTGTCACAATAACTTTCACTTCTAAAAGTTTGATAGTACATAAGTAACAACTAACAAAAATACCAAATGAAGGGCTACCCACGTGCACAGTCTGTGTACAACATGTAGCAATCAAAACTAGCATCAAAAATTGTTCGCCTTGTCTAAGAAAAAAAGAAGAAGAAGTTCAGATCAATATGGATAGTAGCTACATCCGGGACATGACAAAAGAACTAAACTATTCAACTTAAGCAATCAAAAAAACAAATATACCATAGTTAACTTATCTGATGTCTAGACCTGTGCAACTTAAAGTAAAACAAATCTCTACATTATAAATAATTATCAAAAGAAGTATAGTGAAGAAAAATCGCAAGCAGAACTCATGACAATCACATTATAATATCATGCTTCGCAAAAGGACTAATTAGGTGATTTACATAGCAAGAAACCATGACCTTCACTGGCTCCAACTAGTGGTGACTTTTGAGTAAATTCCTAAATTAACTTCCTAAGTTATTTATCCTTGCAATGCAGTATTTCTGTCAAAATGAAAAAACTAGTACAAAAGAAATATAATTTAAGAAGATCCTTCACATGTGCACTTGAAAAGAAGTTAAGAAGAAGGGAAGATCTTACAAGTTATTTGTTATGAGCCTTTTCCATGTTCTAAGGTATATATATTACTGACTTCTGGTACTCTATGAGTGCTTTTCCAAATGCATACTGCTAATGAGAAGATGGGCAGATGGCTTTTTCCATGTTGTCTGTCCCTTGGGCTGGAAAAGGGCTGACCAGGCTTTCAAGGTAGCATGCGGAAAATCGACCATTGTGACAGTTAGTAATATGTAAATATCTGAAAGAGTCATCTTTTGAATTGTATACCATGGAAATTTTATCAGACATGGTCAATATTTCACCATTAATTGACACGGAAAAGAATGGAAACCAGTCATTATTTGGATACTTGATGGTAAGCATCTTTATCCAAGATTCTTTCACTCCATACTCTTTCATAACCCAAACACATACATGAGTTGTCTTATATATAGTAAAGAGAGACAGATCACTTCCCAACTTCCCGACAAGTGATTCAATTTCTTCTTCTCCATAGGAGGGCTTCTCCACCGTTTCCCATTTCTCATAAGATAAATCAAAAGCAATAATGTCCTCCCTACACGTATAACCAATGCAAGTACCCCAGTGAAGCTTCCCAGCAACAAAAGAGCCCCTATAATGATTAGGAATATTTTTGGTAGCATTCTCCTCATCACAATAATCAACCTTAGTCCAAGAATCAGTCTTTAGACTATATACATTGACCTCAATGTCATCTGATTTTCCAACCTTATAATTATAAGAAATAATAACAACCTTATAATCATCTTGGAGCTCATCATATCCTATCCCAAATGCCATCACATCGGGTTCTTTCCCTGTAGGTCCGAAAGAAGGTAACTTGTTGTGCTTTCTAGTTGTTGGATTCCATAAAAACGAATGCTCTAGACAATCATAACAGGAAAGATAAACCAATCCATTGCAAGACCCCCGAACTTCAAGCCCATGTCCGTCGTTTTGAGCAAGGTGATTGGGATGATCCAATTCAAGAGCCTCAATGACAGAATCATAAAATAAAGATATAATAGGACATTGTTTGTAATTCCTTTTCTCCCCAAGACGATCCCAAAGTAGTATATGGAGATTTGCAAATAAATTTAGATGCTTCTTGATAAATTCAGGATTAGAGATCAAAGAAAGCCAGGATTTTGAAACAGACCTGAATTTTAAGAGAGATTTCACTGGAAGCCTTGATAAGATTTCAATGATGAGATCTTCTGGAATGACCATGTTTGAATTTGATGGAACATTGGAGGCTTCAAATTCCATTTTAGGGTTTGGAGAAGTAAATTTCTGCACTTCACCCAAAAGCAAAATGTGCAGGGGAAAATTATCATTTGAATCAATTATTATACAATTAATAGGGTTAAATATATGCAATTTGAGGGGTCAAAATACAATTAACAAACTAGTAGGTTATTTGGACTAAAATAGGGTAAAATGTGAATTGTACCCAATTTATTTAACTTTTATTAATTTTTTATTATTTTATTTATTCATTTATCATCTTTAAACCAAATAAAATTATTACTTTTAGTATAATGAATATATATAATATATAAAATTTTAAAAAATCAATATAACTTCTATGAATCAATTTGGATTAAATATCAATTTAATCTTTGATGATGTGGAAAAATTACGGTATAAAAATTGGATTGAGCTAATAAATTTATTTTTTCAATTTATTCCTAACCTTTTTCTGAAGGGCGAATCCAAACTTTTCACTAAGGGGTTCGAAAAACAAAAATATAGCTTGAAATTTAAACTTAGAATCTCAAGGTGAATTTTGAATTTAATTTCTTTAATCACTAAGTCAATCCCTAATTTTATATTTAGATGGTGCAAAACCAATAAATATACATAATTTAAAAAAATAATTTATATATAATTTAGGTGGAAAAGTAGGAATTGATGGTAGCAACAATAAAAAATTATAAAGTCATTTGTCATAAATAATTAATGAAATATGGCTATATAATTAAGGTGGAATTATTTATGCCTATATCTTTTTAAGTAGTAAATTTAAAATGTGTGCGGCTTTGAAGATCTTTATAACAAATGAATAATATATTTGATCTTTTTTTTTTCAAATTTCTTAAAATAAATTATTATTCAAAGAAATCTGATATAAAATTTGAATTTTGAATGAAATTTGAGTTGAAACAAAATGTTAGTTTTTTTTCTCATAATTGATCTCATTTTATTGTAGGTTTACTTTCTTTTACTTTTCATTTTTTTTTTACTTTTCTTCGATATCTTGGAAGAAGTTATATAGCAAGTTGTTTTTTTTTTTTTGTGAAATTCTTTCATTTCAATGCAAGTTAATATTGCTCCTATTTAATTACTTTTTCTAATCATATTAGTAAAAAATAAATAAAAACCTTATTATGAGCATTTTATTGTCTTAGTTACTTTTTGTATTTTCAAAACATCACATGTGCACTTGAAAAGAAGTTGAGAAGAAGGGCAGATGACTTTTTCCATGTTGTCTATCCCTTGGGCCGGAAAAGGGCTAACTAGGCTTTCAAGGTAGAATGCGACAAATTGACTGTGGTGATAGTAGTAATTTACGAATATCTGAAAGAGTTATCTTTTGAATTGTATATCATGGAAGTTGCCCTAGACATGGACAATATTTATTGCAGTTTACTTTCTTTTTCTTTTCATTTTTTTTTACTTTTCTTCTATATCTTGGAAGAAGTTATATAACAAATTGTTTCGTTTTGTGAATATTTTTTATTTCAATACAAGTTAATATTGCTCCTATTTAATTACTTTTTTTTAATCATATTAGTAAAAACTAAATAAAAAACTTTATTATAAGCATTTTATTATTTTAGTTGCTTTTTATATTTTAAAATTATCTCATAACATTTTATATTTACGCAACACAATAATATGTTTAATTTATTTTATTGTAGTGTTTGAAATTTAGGTGGAAAAGTAGGAATTGATTGTAGCAACAATAAAAAAAATTATGAAGTCATTTGTCATAAATAATTTGTGAAATATGGCTATATAATTAAGGTGGTATTATTTACATCTATATCTTTTTTAGTAGTAAATTAAAAATGTGTGTGAATTTGAAGATCTCTATAATAAATGAATGATATATTTGAGCATGAGCTACATTGATTTGAAGAAAAAACATATTTAAACTTTATATGTAATTCAATAGTCTCTAGATTCATGTTTCTGAAGAGATTCCCTAACATTATTTCACTGCATAAGAAATATATGTGATTAAAAATTATTAATTAAAAAAATATTTAAGTAATCTAATTAAGTTTATATATCTTAATATTATAATTAATGAAATACTCTAAAGTTATGGAGTTCTTTCCATATAGAATATTTAGCATTATAAATTTATCTCAAGAACTTTTATTAATGTAATATTGTTAAAATGGTAGTTATCTTAAATTATGTTTTTGGATTAGATATTATTTCTCGATATAATTATTTTTCGATAGTGTTAGCACTTCTAACTTGAATGTTAAATTACTATAATAACTTGGGTGCCTGATTTTTTTCTTTTGTTGTCAACATGTCTACTATATTTATAATGCAGATTGATATTAGACTGATCAATTCCCTTGTTCTCTTAGAGACCCTCCAAGTATTGTCTACTATCTAGCTCAGACTAAATTGGTGTATTCTACTGCAAGACTGCATGTTTGAATTGGCCTAGCCTAAGCAACTTGGGTTCATCTGAATATGATGATTAGAGATAGTTATGTATGGAGGTATTTCCAAGTTTGTCCCTTTTTAAAATCTGTATGCATAAGTTAAACTCGCTACCGTAAGTTAGTAACAAATGATGAGAAATCAGGCTTTATCATTTGTGAATCTGTCGGCTTTTTGGAAAAGTTCCAAACAATGTTCCTAGTCTAAATTCCTGTTAAAAAATTTGTTGTAATATTCTGTATAAGTGAAATCCCGATAAATGGCTGAAGAGCCATCTTCGGTTAATGTTTTTTTAGAGCAGTGATAATGGAACTATTAGAGGGATAGACGGAAGAAGCCACACATATCCTTGCTTTCTTTGAATTTACAATAGCTCTATGACATACACTTTTGTACTTCCATCACTCAATGCTTGCACCACGAATAATACTCGTCTTTCAACATAATTATAACTTTTTACACTATCATACCATTAAATTAGACTAATATCGAAGTCTGATTCATTTCATATAAAATTTTAAGTTGATACGTATAGTGGTAAATTTTTAAGTTAATTATATTCAAGACACTCTCACCTCACCGCCATCACCACGCCAAAATTGATATCATGGGCTATCATTCCCTTCAATAATTCAATGTCGTCAATTTCCTGCTTAATAGAAGCAAAAAAGCTTGGAGGCCTCAAGTAGCATAAACAAACGTACGCGACATAAAGAAGACGCCTTGCACTGTTTGTAGCAATTTGCTTTGCAACTTCCATAAAAGTTATCATATGCATCCTCTCATTTTTGACTTCTTCAAGCAGAGCTTTGATCTATTTACCACTCTGTTGGAATTGCCTCAATGACTTGTAGTGCGACATCATAGCTCCTACCATTCCAGGCACCACCGCCACTGTTTCTAACATCATTGCTTTGCAACCATATCTCCTCTGCAACATATAAATTAATACACAAAAAATTTAATTAAGATTGAATTCACTATAAGCAAACCATTGTAACATTTAGAAATTATGTGAAATGACACATAATCTTCTTGTAAGACCTCTAACCAAGTTTTGAATATTCCAAAAGCCAAACTAAACTTCACACGCGAAGGAAAAATTTTGTTTTATTGTTATTATGATCATAATAAAGCCTTCCAATTTTCGGGTAATTGGTTAATTGTAAAAATATATCAGTGGCCTATCGAAGGACATTAAGAGTCCAATGAGCATATTTGTCCAAGAAGGTGATAGGTGCATGGTGTTTCGTCAGATCTATCGATGTATCAGCCTGGTAAGTCTCCGATGCCTACACCACAAAAATCCACCATGAATCCCACAAAATATTCTCAAAAAATACAAAAAAATCAGAAAATATGTGAATTGCAAAACAATATTTTTATAGGTGCCCTGGTTAGATAGCGTCCAAAGAAAGGCAACAAGCTTGTAAAAGCTCTTAATAACCAAGGAAAAGGTGTAACTATCACAAAAGCATTAAAATTTAATAATATATAGACTAAAAGTCTATCATTCCCTTCAATAACTCAATTTCCTGTGTAATAGAAGCAAAAAAACCTAGAGGCAAGCAAACAAACGTGGCATAAATGATAATTTAACAGGGTATGGGGTGTCATGATGTTAGAACCCGTATTGTGGTGTATGGGAACCATTACAAAATTTAGGACTAAAGAGACATTATAGGAAAGTTTGGGGTCAAAGTAGAATATTTCAAAGAGGTGTATGTGTATAATCTTATATATATATAAATGTACACATGTACACATATAAGATTATCATTCAATTCTTTCTATGAAATGCTTTGAAACCAAAATAAAATAAAATCTAGAACCATAAAATTGTGTTAAATTAGGATTAGTGCAAGTGTAAGGTTGGGGGACCCAAATCCTTGTTATATATACACATGTGGTCTCTCCTTTCTTCATAAACAACTACATAATTAAAAAAAAATCAAGAACAAGAAAACCTTCAAGTGTTCTCGGGTTGCTACAGTAACCCGCCCAAAAATTGCATTTTTTTATCCTACCATTATTTTGTCGTTGCAAATCTCATATATCGAGTCTTCTAAGTAGCGTAGAGTGGTTATTTGAGCAATAAAATGCCCTATTTTGCGACTTTAGCAATTTGGGTCTATTAAAGGGTTTATAAGGTATGTTGCTTTTAATCTTGTTTTAGGTAAATTTAAAGCTTGTATGTATGTTGGTGTCGATTATATTGAAAGACAACCATGAAAGATTGCTTGATAAAGTGAATTGAAAGCTTTGGGGGTTAGGTTTGAAATTGGGGGCATGTATATGGATGAAGTTGTATTGTCTTAAACTTATGTGATTGTGTTTAGTTGGTATAAAAATGATTTTTGTAGGATAAAAGAAGTATTGTAAATTGTTTGTATGTATACTTTAAGGAGTGGGTTGATTTGGGGTCCTTATAGGTAATGAAATGTTATATTTTAACGTTGGGAGTATACACTTGATGTTTGGGGGATGTAATATGGTTCTTGGAGTATATAGGAATGATTGAATATGATAAATATGAATAGAATTAGATGCTGCCTGTTTTGAAATTGTAATAAAAATAAGCTTCGTTAGTGAAAATTTGTGAAGTTATGGCCTTGGGAAGGCTTATTATTGGTTGTTGGATTGTTGTTGTTGTGCTATTGATTAATAGGAGCCGCGTTGAGTCTCAGGGCAGCCTATATTCTAGAGGAATTGCTGACGAAAGTTTTGTAAAGTATTTGGAATATAAACCTCAAGAAAGTCTTTACTAATCCTTCGACGCTATCATGATTTGTTTGTAGACGTTGACCATCCAGGAGGGTAAGTTGGATTGGTTGTGTTGGGGTTATCTTGGTGAAAAGATTAAGGTATATAAAGCATTTTTGTCTATGGCATGATTTAGTAAACTTAGTTAATATTATGAGTTTCGTGAGATCCCCCTTACTTTGCAATTTTGGCTCAAACATGTCCTATGTTCATTTCTTGGTATTCTTATAGAAATGAATTATATTTTGTCTCTTGTGCATTTAAAGTCAATAAGTTGTGAAAGTAAGAGACAAGTTCTAAGTTTGTTGCTGCATAAGTGAGTAGTTGTTGTAGTATAATTGTTGCTACAGATAGTTTAGTTGCATCAATGCCTCAATTCCAAGAAGGTTAAAGTTAAGGAAAAACAAACAAGATTAGTTAACAAGGGAGCATTTTCAAAGTTGATTAAGACTTGTGTTGCTATATTTATAATCCAATGTTTCTTTTCATACCAAGTTTGTTGGATATCATATGGAACAGTTGATGTGTATTAGTGAGGTTCTTGCATAACTTACAAGGAATTAATATATATGCTTCAAATTTTCCAAACTTTCATATCTAGCACAACTAGTTAGTTTACATGATAACCGAGCGGGTCAAATTTGGATAGATGTCAAACTTGTCCTTCCTTATAAACACACTTTATGAGTAGACATGTATATAATACATAGAGGTCAATGAGAATGATTTCTTTGAACATTAAGGAGGAACAAATAGCCACTTTAGGCTTAAGTTGGAAACTTGAGGAGTTTGTCAAACTTTACTATTCTTAGTGAGTTCAAACTAATCATGCCACAAGAAGAAAAGCTTTACATACCTCCTTTATTTGTCAAAGTTAGCCTCATAACAATCTCAATCCAAATTATTCTCCCGAACGCCCAAAATCTACAAATAGCATAATAATGCACATTATCAATTACTAAACTTCCTCCAAAATTCTACAAAAATTTTGCCAGCAAATCTCCTATAACTAAGCCATCCCGGGGTTCCATTTGACCCCTTTTCAACCAACAACAGCAGCAGCAACAACAACAACAACAACAATAATAACAACCATTCCAC
>DF359726.1:33210-43497 GCA_000787875.1 Solanum virginianum
TTAAAAAAAATCGATACAGTTCCGGTTTTGATACCGGTTCGATCCGGTACCAACCCGATAACTAGGGGACCGGGCCGGAACCCCCTTCAAAAACCGGTAGACCTAATTCCGGTAGAATCGGTTCCGAAACTTTAAGGGTTTCGACGGAACCAGTGTCAGTTTCGATACCAGTAAAATTGGTCCAGTTTCCTCCTGTCGGATCTATTGCCAGCTTTAGCTGTCGCTAAAGTGATTCTATGTTCGCTATAGCTATAGCCTCTTAAGCGACTCCAGGGCCACTAAAGAGATGGCACCAGAAATTGGCTATATTAGCAAGGTTGGCCTAGATCTAATCTTTGATGGGGTGCTCGAGATTCGTTCGAAACTCTATGCACGCAAACAAACTATACTACACCACCAAATAGTATTTTTGGACTCAATGGTACAGTTAAAATTTCTATCTGAGGTCATTTCGAAAGAAAGTGGATCTCACACCTGAGCATCATTTTGAATCAAAAAGGGCTTAGAATGAGACCAAAAGCCTCAGAAACGCATGCAGGATCATTTTAGATCAAAGTTGATGTTCCAGAGGTAACCACGCAAATGGAATTCTCATCCGAGTACAAATTCCAAGAATGTTGACAAAAGTCAACTTTGGACCAAATTTCAATAGCCAAATTGTTAAATGGTTTAAACACACACCGAATGCCTCAGTACCTGAGTTGTCCATGCCTTTAGCCTAATTTTTTCATTTCGGAACTGATGGAACTATCTAAATTTCATTTTGAGTTTGTTTACCTATATTTTTTATTGAATCAACTTTTCAAGTTATATAAACCTCAAAGTACAAAAAACTACACAAAATTCAATTAAATGACTTGTTGGGTTTTTACCCTGAGTTTCTTACCATAATTGGAGTTTTTCTTTTACAAAAAGGAAAATAGAAACTCTCCATATTTGGTGAATCATTTTTTCTATTAGGAAAGAAAAATAGAATTTCTCCATATTTGTCAAATTAGTAAGAAAAGGTTTATGACTCTATAAATAGAGGCTCATTCCTTCTAGTTTGGTAGCATTCACAATGTAGCTATAAGGGCTTGAGAGTTCTGTGGAGGGAGAGAAATGGTGACTCACAAGTGTTGTGTTAACACTTGTGTGAACCTCTTTGTATTCCGAGTGAATTGGTGATGTTATTTCTCTTAATATTTTGTACTCTCTTTTATATAATGGATTGCTCATCTCTTCTTATGGATATAGGTCGGTTGACCGAACCACGTTAAATATTATGTCTCTCTATGGTATGTTTCTCATTTATCTTCATACTCATGGTCTTTCGAAGGTTGCTTGACTAGCTTCAGCACTTGATTCCTATCGGTCCTAAAAATTTGGTATCAGAGCCTAGGTTTGGAAATATTAGAGTAGTGGACTATGTCTTATGAGAAGTTCCCGGCATGATAACAAGACCAAAGATCTGTGATTGATGTCTTGTGTCGAAAGTCTTCTTGGTATAGTGGTGGTCAAGCGGCATGTCCCACTAGTTGGTAGTGGTGATACAAGATGGTTAGCAGATCAAATTGTGTGGTCTTGGTTTGTAGAGGTTCATCCAGTACTTACAAGTGGAATCAAAATGGGGCTAAGAATAAGTGTTCATCTTTGTGCATTCAGTTCTAGACGCATCATATTTGACAGTAATGAAGATTTTGTTGGAGAAACTTTTTAAGAGAGGTTCTCTGTCGAGACATGGAATTTGCTGAGGAGATTTTGTAGAGGAGATTCAACCTAATGAAGATTGTGCAAAGAAGGTGGGGCAAATTTATTTTGTTAGAAATTCAGGCCAAGGGGAAGATTTGTTGGGTTTTTGCCCTGAGTTTCTTACCATAATTGGAGTTTTCCTTTCACGAAAAGGAAAACAAAAAATCTCCATATTTGGTGAATCCTTTTTCTATTAGAAAAAGGAAAATAGAATTTCTCCATATTTGTTTATAACTCTATAAATAGAGGCTCATTCCTTCTAAATTGGTAGCATTCACAACGTAGCTATAAGGGCTTGAGAGTTTTGTGGAGGGAGAGAAGCAGTGAGCCATAAGTGTTGTGTTAACACTTGTGTGAACCTCTATATTCCGAGTGAATTGGTGAGGTTATTTCTCTCGATATTTTGTACTCTCTTTTATATAGTGGATTGCTCATCTCCTCTTGTGGATGTAGGTCGGTTGTCCTAGCCACGTTAAAATTGTGTCTCTATGGTATTTTTCTCATTTATCTTCATACTCATGGTCTTTCGAAGGTTATTTTACTAGCTTCCGCATAAACACTTGATTCCTATCGGTCCTAAAATGACTAGGAGAACTACTAGTGCCAACAAGCCATAAATGATCTAGGCTCGCTACAAGAAAACTCTAAATCCTAGAATTTTCCAAGTAAGATGAAAATGACCAGGAGGGTCATTATAAGGTGAGAAGAAGAGATTGACTCACTCCCACTCCATATGAAAGCATGACAACACTGAGATACCTACTACCTTTCTACCATAATCCTTGACCTCATTTCTTCCAATAAATCAAGCTATAATCTTGAGAGTTTGTATAAGTTATGGATCTCACCCCAAGCTGAGTATGCAACATCATAAAACCTTCCCATAGCAGCATTGGTCTTGAAAAATATATCTATTGTGACCATGAAACCTGTCAATTGTGAAAAATAGCCCACAAAGTAATACCGTATAGTTAACTTCTTATAACTATATTATGAAGAAAAATAGAGAAATAATCTTAATTAGATTGACATCGTCTTATTTATTTATTAAAGTTTTGAAATAGTTATAAAACATCTACCAATATAAATTATTTAATTTTTTAGTAAATCTAAAATGTACTTTTCATTCTACTCTTTCTTACGCATATATAATCACTTAATTTGAACCAATAAGAATCTTTTTAATTTTACTTTTTAAATACAAAAAAGAAAGAAAATAGAAAGATTGAGGAAAAGATGAATAGAAGAAAAGATGAATAGAAGAAAACGATAAATTTGAAAATATTTTTAGGTTGAAGAAATGTAATTAATGGTTGACTTTCTGGTAGTAACAACTAAAACTATCTCAACATTATCTATTTTAAAATAAACCATACATTTAAGGACCTACTAAAATAGAATGTGTCCAAACATTTCCTTTGTTTCATTTTACTTGGCCCTTATGCAAAAAGAATGAATTGTTTTCTTGTTACTTGTCTATTTAAGCAAATCAATTGATGTTTACTATTTAATTTAGTACTATTTATCATTCAATAACTAAATGAAGTAACAATAGGAGAAGTAAAATTTAAAGTTTCAAAGCTTAATTAAAAAGTTTTAATTTAATCATAACTATTCAAAGGATTTAGATACATTAATAGGGGTGTCAAATGGGCGGGTTGAGTTGAAATTGAGAATGTCAAAATGGGTTGGGACAGAAATTGGGTTAGATTATGACCCGCCCGAACTTACTTTGAGCTCAAACGGGTTGGGTTCAAATGGGCTAAAATTCAAGTTGGGTCATGACCCGCACAATTTGACCTACTCAATCTCAATAATTCCAACATATTATTATTTATTGTTTATAATCACAATTTGATATTCAACAAAAAAATTGATAGATAAATGATAAAAAATATAAAATAGATAAAAAAAATATACATTACATCAGTATAAGTTAAGACTATTAGAATGAGTTGAAATTGAGGATTAAATTGGGCTCAATTAAGGATTCTTTTGATATGGGTTAAGACTTGAATGGGTTGAAATTGAACCCAATTAAAATTATCCCGAGCCCTACCCATAAAATATTGGGTGGGTTGGGGGGGATCTAGCTAAATTTGGGCTCATTTTGACATCCTTAGGTAAATATATTCACTAAAAAAATTGCCCTCTCTGAGTATCCATCAATTCGATAGCCTCTTTGTGTTTTGTGAACATCAATTGGCGATGGGTGACAGGCGACAGGAGAAGGGTTTTAATGATGTCTAAAATAAAGGGATCATTGACTCGAATCGGGTGTCTCTCTTCTGTTGATCAAGATAAGTCAGTGGTCTACAGAAAATTAAGTATGCCGGAGCCAGTAACTTCGACGAGGGCGAACAAATTCTCATCCAAAATTAATGACTATTTTTCTAATGACCGCAGATGTCCTTTCTTCACTAACAAAATTATTCTTCTTCTTGTTTACTTTCGGTGAAGTTATTAGTCATATTCTTTTATTGGAAAATCAAATCTATCCAGATCGGTGAAGATTTGAGCAAGATCTATCATTTTTTGACGGCTTCCGGCATATTCCAGTAACGTCAGGCTAGCCTGGCAATGTCTACTATTTTTTGTTACATCTAGAATTTCCTAGCAATACCTATCAATTTTGAGCAGCATCCAGTATTATCAAGCGACATTCAGTATTTTCTCGCCCAAAAATCTCACAAATTGGAAACATCATCCAGGTGATATCTTTCACATTTCTCTCAATTTACATTTTCTTGAATCAATTGTATCTTTCTATTTGTCCTCTGTTTTCCTTGATTCAATTATATCCTACTGTCATATATATTAATTATCCATGAAAGAAGTTTTATTGTCAAAATATCTTGCCTTGCACATATTGTATTGTGGGTTTCTTGACTATTTTCTCGATTCATTTGTTTAATTTTGTTAAGTTTGTTATTCCTTCTTTGCTACTTGTTATGTTGTTCTTGTTTGCGTTTGCCTATTAGTTTCTTCATTGTACCACTTTTACCCTATAGTTCTATGGTTTAATGTCACGTTTACTCTTTGTATCTCATTGTTATTGTTTGTTGCGCATATTTCTATAGGATTATTGTTCTTGCTCGTTATTTCTTGTATTTATAGATTGGCTATTTTGCATGGTCTATACTCTATATTCTAATAGTTTGTCTACTAATTTTGTTGAGCTATTGATTTAAGAGCTGGTATTTTCTAGATTTATTGTAATTACCGATTTATATGCTCTCGATTTATCCTTTTTAGTTGCTTTGGAAACTGATGAAGGACTAAGGTCATGCCTTTGATTGAAGTCAAAGGTGAGAGGTAGGAGGGGTAAAAGGAGGTCAAATTTTATTAAATTGAGAGTTGGATCATGGAATATAGGGTCACTTACTGGGAAGTCTGGCCTAGTGAAGAGTCCAAAGAGTTGCTCCTGCATATCTTGCTCGATCTCCCATATAGCCTTCTCAACTGGATGGCATTGCCACTGGACATTTAGTACAAGAATTGATCTGGAATGAAGCTAATGGACATCACTAGCTAGTATACCTATTGGCTCCTCAAAATAGGTAAAGATAATGACCTCAATCAGTAGTAAGGTCAATCATGCGCTAGATGTGTGTTTTGCTGGGGGAAGAATGCAGTAATAAGGTCAACCCAGGTGTCTAACTCCCTCTGAAAGGCTCTACAGAAGCTAGATGTGAATTGTGACTCTTGATTAAAGATAATGGACACTAGCACCATATGTAAATAGACCACCTCCTGTATATAAACCTGGGCTAGCCACTCTACACAAATTGTGTACCGTACCAGAAAGAAATGAGCATATTTGGCCAATCAATCAATGACCCATATACTATCAATACCTCTGGAAGTCTAAGGCAAACCCATCACGAAGCCAATGGTGATCTGCTCCTACTTCCACTTGAGAATGGGTAATCTCTAAAACTTCCTACAAGGCCTCTAATGCTTGGCCTTCACCTGCTAGAAGCTAAGGCAACAGGACACATAATTCATGATATCTCTCTACATACGATACAACTAGTAATGTTGCCTCAATACACACTACATCTTTGCAATTTCCCGGATGAATAGAGTATCTAAAATTATGGGCCTCATGAAGGATAAACTAAATCAAATCTCCCACTCTGAAAACACATGGCCGACCGTCATACCACAATACCCAATCTAAATCTATAGGAGATTGACCAATCTTGCCCTATAATATTATCTCTAAAAACTCAACCAATGCCTCATCTTCGAACTATCAGCCACGAATTTGATCAAGTAAAGAAGATCGAGCCCCTACAAAGGCCAATATCTACCCAGAGTCCAAAAGACCTAGTCTAACCATCTTGTTAGCTATGGACTGAATATCCAAAGCTAAGGGTCGCCCTACAATAGGTAAGTAGGATAAGGTGCCTATACTTTCTGCCATCTGGCTCAAGGCATCCGCTAACACATTCGCTTTGCTTGGATGATAGAGAATTGACAAGTCATAATCGACGAGGAGCTTAATCTAATGTCGCTGCCTGGAATTTAGGTCCCTCAAGATCAAAATGTACTAAAGGCTATGACGTCCTGTATATATCTAAAAATAGACGCCGTATAAGTAGTGTCGACACATCACAAAAAGTACCAACGCCAATTCTAGGTCATAAGTATGGCAGTTGCGCTCATGTGCTCACAACTGTTGGGAGGCATAGACAATAACTCTGCCTTGCTGTATCAAAACACACACTAGACTTACACCAGACGCATCACAATATATGACAAAGCCCATACCCTTAACTAGAAAATTCAGGATGAGTACAGTGATAAGTGATTCTATAAGCCACGAGAAGCTCAACTTTACACCCCTCAATCCACATCAATTGGGTCAATAGAGCAGTAATAGTAGAGAAACCCTCAACGAAGAATCCTAGTACCTACCAATCCGATGAAACTCCATACCTCTGTGACAAATATGGGCCTAGCCAAACATCAAATAGTCTCAATCTTCGTGAAATCAACCATAATGCCCTTCTTAGACACCACGTGTCCTAAAAATGCCACTGACTTCAACCAAAACTCACATTTTGAAACATGGCATAAAGATGATGATATCTCCAAGTCTAAATCATAATCCGTAGGTATTGTACATGTTATCTCTACTCCGCAAGTATACTAAGATATCATCGATAAATACAATTACAAAGGAGTCAAAGTAAGGCCTAAGTACTCGGGCCGTCGAATCCATGAAGGAAGTGGAGGCATTAGTAAGCCCAAATGACATCATCAAGAACTCACATTGATTGTAGCGAGTTCGAAAGGCAGTCTTTGGAACATTTGATGCCCTAATCCTCAAGATGGTAACCAGATCTTATATCAATCTTACAAAACATAGAAGCACCTTGAAGTTGATCAAACAAATAATCAATGCCAGGCATGGGGTAATGATTCTCCACTGTTATCTTATTCAGTTGCATGTAATCAATGCACACCTGCAAGGTCTCATCTTTTTTTTTAACAAACAGGTTATAAGTTCCCCGTAGCAACATACTCGGACAGATAAACCCTTTACCTAAAAGATTCTCAAGATGAATACTAAGCTCCCAAAGCTTTGCGGGAGCCATCTGAGAGGGTGGAACTAAAATAGGCTTGGTACCCAGCTCTAAATCTATGGCACAATCAATATCTATCTCCGGAAGTAGGCCAGGTAGCTTGGTAGGAAACTTATCAGTAAAATCTCGAGCCACAGGACAAAATCAATAGGAGAGGTCTCAATCGAAACATAACAAACATAGGCTAAATAAGCTAGACTCCCTGAAAAAACCAACTGCTAGGCTCGTATGAAAGATATAATCCCCATTGATATGTGACTATAAGTATACTACCATAAGACAAGAGGAATACAAGGCAAGGCTAATATAACAGTCTTGGAATAACAATCCAAAACTACATATGAGGAGATAATCAGTCCATGCTCAAAATATTATCAAAATCCAGCATATCAAGAAACAAAAATATGCCTGAGTATCATATCCCTGAATAATCACCAAATAGAACTTACATACCTGATCCACCATTAAAGAATCCCCTATTAGGGTCAAAACACACAATGACACTTCCAACAATGTTGGAACAATAGCCAAAAGGGAGAAAAATATATAGAGGATCAGATAAAGTTAAAACAGTCTGCTGGCATATATTGATAGTAATTGTGATAACATCATCTGATGCCTCTGCCTCTGCCTTTGCTCTTATTGGAGCAGTATAAAAGTAGCCCTGTTGGCCTTCACCATAGTTGTCTGTCCTACCACCTGTCCTGCCTCTCTGAGAGCCCCCTTAGGTATCTTACTGTCCACCTTCATGGCCTCCTACCTGATCTACACCTCCTTAACACTAAATCTGAGTTCTATCTTTGTGACCATAAATATGATCTCCGTCTCTAGGTGAAGTTGGCACTGTTGATGTTAGTCTGGCTCAGTGAAGACACTCTTTGTGCTAGTGGTTTAGTGCACCTTAATTAGAACTCCTCGAGGCTAATTGCCCCATGACCATCCAACTGCGATATATCAAAAGTTAATCTAACCCTCTCAACCTCTGCCCTAGACTGGGACCACACTAATATAGCTAGATGTCTGCTAAACCCAATGATGCCACCTCAATAGGCTGACTAGACTGACCCTGCTAATATTTATCTTGAGAGAACCTCTGGGAGGATCTGTAATGGCTATCTCTACCTCTAGACTAAGAGCCACTGTACCTACCATGGGGTCTAGCTTTCTTGTAGCTACCCCTTTGGTTCTCATGGTGCAAGCATGATCAACCACATTTAACAATGAAAGACCCACTAAGACTAGGTGTTCTATATCCACCCTCAAATGAAATCTCAACCTAGGCATAAAATATTAGACCCTCTCCTCCTTTGTAGGCAAAATCATGGAGACATACTGGGAAAGCTAGTAAAACCTAGCCTCCTACTATGAGACTTTCATAGCACCCTTCTCTAACCTCACAAACTAATCCTCAAGGCAATATTTAACACCCTGGGGAAGATATCTATCCTAAAAAAACTTTTGAAAACTCACCCTATGATAGGGCTTGATCTGGCTTGTTAGGCTTGTAAGTAGGAGTGCCACCACTACATGGTTGTCCAATAGAATTGATCGTTCGTAAAGTCAACTCCGCTTGACTCCACAATGCCTAGGGACTAAAGCTACTCACAGCAAGTGCTCAAAACCTTCATACCATCCTCATCGGTGACTCCAAAAAATGTCGAGGGTGACAATCTCTGAAATATCTCCAATATCTTCTGCTTATATAGTGGCATAGCACCCTCTACGTCAATTGGTTGGGGTAGAACAGGTGGTGTAGGCAGCTAGTCCTTAGGGACTGGTGGGGTAGGCTGATCCTACTGTGGTTGCATACCAGGGGTTAGGGCTTACAGAATACCACCTAAAGTAGTAAAAAATTGAGTAATGGCCACTTGTAAGTCTAGAGTCATAGCTAGTGCGGTTGGGGGCTGTGCTGGTGTTGGCCCCTCTAGCTGTGGAGGAATAAGGGCATCCTGATTCCCCTCTATATGCTGAAGGGCTACATCCCTATCAAGTGTTGGTGCTACACCCCATGGTTAGCCTCTAGGGCTTTGTTTGTTGGTGTAGGCGGGTACCACCGCTGGCAGTATCGCACGTACGAGCTATCCCTGTAAATAGTGAGATAAGTAAGTTTTCACAAAACTAATAAGATACATGTTGCATAAAGGGATATAACATAGTAAATGTTTCCTAGTGACATCCTTAGCTTCCCAAGGATAGGCCACAAACGTCTCTGCACCAATCCGCAAAACTTTACTATACGTTAGCTCTGTATAATATAAAACTAATTAACTTGTGGCTTTGATACGAACTTGACATGACTCAATTTTCTCAATTCATGATGGCACTTACCATAACCTACCGATAGGTAAGCCAACTAACAATTCAAAATGGTAAGTAATAGGTATAATGGGGAAGCTAACAAAATCTGGCATACACAAGACAATACAAATAAATAGAAACAGGAACTGAACTACATATACAAGATCCCTCCCAGAACCTAGAAGTCACCAGTACAGAGCTGCTAAAACCAAAAAAAAAAAAAGAGTACAAGCCCAAAAATGGACCACAAATATATACACGATTTGGCTAGTCTCAAAATATGCAAAAAGATGGATCACAAAGCTAAAGGAGAAAAAAATGATCCAAAAATTCCAAATGCTCACCTTGGTCTCTAATATAAGCTGTAAAAGGCTCAATAAATCAACATTGATAACTATTGCTCAAATCTACAACACAAAGGCACATGCAGAGTGTACTTTGAGTACCAAAATAAAAAGTACTCAATAGGTATCATAGATGAATGAATAGGAAAGGTAAAAATAATATGAAAAAGAGGAATAAATCTAAACTAGAGTCAAGTATACTACCAAAGGAAAGGTAAAAAAACAATCATACAAGTAGTGAGAGTTCTAACTGAAATGATATGCTATATACACCCAACTATGCCCTCGTAAGCCCAATCGAGACATAGAATGACTATAAC
>DF359726.1:43508-53655 GCA_000787875.1 Solanum virginianum
ACTCCTATGACCATTTTTAGCCATGAAATGATATGCTATATACACCCAACTATGCCCTCGTAAGCCCGATCGAGACATAGAATGACTATAACTACGACAACTAAGGAAATATAGAGTTGATCACACTAAAATTTGAGGAACCAAGAACCATAAATACCTAAGAATGAAAAGATCACATTTGATCTGGGTGTTGAGGATGGGACTATCGCTACTCGAATGCTCGCCTGGTTAATAAGGAAGGTTGAGGTTGGGACAGCCTACCAAGATGCTCAGCTGAATAATATAAGAAAAGTCCAAAATGAGGTTGCCACTACCCAGATGCTCGCCTACTTTATAAAAGAGGTCGAGGCCAGGACTGCCCAA
The DNA here is from genome assembly GCA_000787875.1 of Solanum virginianum. Classification (NCBI taxonomy): domain Eukaryota; kingdom Viridiplantae; phylum Streptophyta; class Magnoliopsida; order Solanales; family Solanaceae; genus Solanum; species Solanum virginianum. The sequence continues at coordinate 43,872 of DF359726.1, forward strand.
TACTTGGATGCTTGTCTGAATAGTATAAGAGAAGTCAAGGCTAAGCCTACTACTACCCATAAGGTTTCCCAAATTATAAATGTGGTTGAGATCAGGACTACCCAATACCTAGATGCTCGCCTAAGACTAGCCAAAGGTGCCAAACTTTCTCTTCTTCATTCTATATATTGATAGCCATCAAGAATTACCTTCCTCAATGAATTGAGTCTGTGTAACCAAGTCATAAAATGAAACTAGAACCAAATCAAAATAGGATCTAATTGCAAAACTTGGGAAATTATTGATGATAGGGTGTTTATTTGAGAAGTTACTACTAGCTAAGGCTTAACTGCCAACCCTGATCTACTACGCTATTCTACAGTGATCTAAGCCGACCAAAACAATGTCGGGGAATCTAAAGTAGGTTCTAGTCAACCTATACTAAGGCCACCATGCTTCACAATGCCAACATATAGGAAAATTTTACCACTAACAATACTAATAGCTAACAATGAAGTTGACATGCTTTCAGCAACCCAGAAACCACGGTAAAGGTCTAAATCATGATTTCTAACTCCTAAGGCATATAAATATGCTATTCAACCCTAAACTCTTACTATTTCAATATGATTTTATACAAACTAGCTCAATCGAAAGAAAGAAAAGTTGTAGCCTGCTTGTAGGCCAATCATACGTGCTCTAATTCACTCTGCTCAAGCTTTTTCCTTCTAGACAACCTCTAAAAGTTGTTATGCTGTCAAAAATAGATTCTTAACATCATTATGGTAATTTAGATATTATATTTGCAAGAAAAAGGGACAAATCAATTTAAGGGCATAAAATGAAAAAAGCGGGACCCGTACTAGAAATTTTAGAATTGACCCCCAAAATAGATCCTAACCAGCTGCCTAGGCTTATATCTCATAACAAGACAAAATTCAGGCCTCGAAAACACCTCATGGGCAACAAGCAAGAAAAATCAAATTTAAGCTAAAGAAAACTAACTATGATAGCAACTAATTACAAAAATATACTACAAATGGATCCCCCACAGCTGAAACCAAGCACACCACAATATTCCTCGCAGAATACCCCACAATTTGAATCAAAGAATCACTGAAAATAGACCTAGAACACTTAAGATATCAAACCTCAAAGTCACCATAAACCTAATTTGAAAATACTCAGGCCCAACAACCAAAATGAATAAATTTCCTTAGTCGAAGTCCCACTCCTATTTTGAGCTCACGGTCGCATTCTTTACCAAATTCCACACAAAATGGACCTTGGAATTGCCTAATTTGAGTTGGAAATGAGGAAGATGTCATTTTCTAAAGAAAACAGTTAATCTGGTTGTGTACAAGTATAAACATATCAGGGACCCACTCAATTTGTTCTCCGCGTTTATGGTGAACACTGCTCCATGACCGTGGAGCACAGGAAAAATCACCTTTTAATCTGGTCGTGTACAAGTATAAACAAAGCAGGGACCCACTCAATTTGTTCTCCGCATTTGTGGTGAAAAGTGCTCCATAACCACGGAGCACAGGAAAGATCACCTCCATAATTGCAGAGGGTCTTCCACATTCATGAAGGTCAACTTGGTTGGATCTCCATGATTGCGAACAAGGTCGGGCATTCCCAAAGGCCAAGCTAGTCTAACCTCCATAATTATGGCCAAGGGCCCATGGTCACGAAGAAAAGGCCAGCTGGCACCAGTTATAAGTTGAGGAGTTGATTATCTCCAACTCCAAAATTTCTTACGGGGCACTCGAAATTCATCCGGAATCCCATGCATGCAAACAAACTATGATACCCTACAAAAATAGACATTTCATACTTAGTGGTGAAGTTAAAATTCTCATACGACATTGTTACGACTGAATGTGGGTCCCACTCCTATGACCATTTTTAGCCAAATTCCATCGGGGGCTCAAAATGAGTCTGAAAGTCATATGAGCCGAATGAAAGGTCATTCTAGACCAAACTCAATATTCCGAAGCTAACCACACTACCACAGTTTCCATTCGGGCACATTTTCAATGAATGTTGACCAAAGTCAACTATTGGCTGGTTTTTAAAGGCTAAAATGCTTAATACGATACAAACTAGCATGAAAATCTAGTAGTCAAGCTAATCATGCTTCTAGCCTAATTTAACTATTTTAGAGCTAATGAAACTATCAAAATTTCATTCTGAGACCATCTACCTGCATTTTACTCAAAAGATAACTTTTCAAGTTACAAAGATCTCCAAAAATGAAAAGCTACACAAAATCCAAACGAGCAATCAGGTGACCGAGCTACCAATACCAATAGGTCATAAATGACCTAGGATCACTATAAAATTGCTCTAAATGGTAGAAGTGACACAGAATAAGAAAAATGACCTAGAGATTCATTTTAATATTTTATATGTTGAAATTCTAAATTTGAATTATATAATCTATAGAATATGAAAATTAGATACATATTCATAGAATCCTTAGGACTTGCATTAGAAAGTGTAGAAAAATAAAAAGAGGACAAAAATAAGAGAAGGAAAGTGATGTGCGAATAAAAACTTTAACAAATAATTAAAACTCAAAAAATCTCTACATACAACAAAAAGTTATCATTTACGTACACTGTTAAATTTCACAATGTCAAGTGTTTCAAGTAACATTCAATTCCAACACTGACCTATATAAAGGGGGAAAAGAATGTGAGAACATATGTATCAAGTTGAACCTAAATAAATAACAATAAAATTGAAAATTTAGGATATAGATATTGATTTGTATCATAGAGCAATTCAGTTCATTAAAACCCCTAAATGCAAGACATACAATGGTATATGCACAAGATTGAAAATATTTCCCTACTTTTATAGTTCTTACAAATATATAAAGAATTCTTCTATGAGATTCGAGGGTGACTTATACAAACAAAATGAAAAAATAGGAAGACAACTTTTTTGCTAGAGTAGGTGTGAGAAAATAAAATGACAAAGAGAGAAAAGCATCCTTGAGCCTTGAATCTTGAGATATGATGAAGAAATGAGCACAAAATGTGCTTATATTTATAGGGCTATGAAATCCTCAAATGTGAAAAACGATGCATAAAAAAGCACCTTATAATTAATTTCTTACTAATTATATTATGGTAAAGGGAAAAGAATAGGGTCAAATAATTTAAATTTATGAGATTGAGTTGAATAAAATTTTGTCAAACATCTTAAATAGTTTCAAATCACCCACAAAAATAAAGAAAAAAGTCACATAAAGGAATTATAGTCTGAATAGAATAAATAGCTGAACAAATCTAGGAATACCTAGATATATGCCAAATAAAAAAGTTATAGAAGACAAGGCAACATAATATGTTCTCCTAAGTAATTTAAAATATTACATCAAGTTGTCTTCTATAACTTCTTTACTTGATACAGAATATATTTAGATTTATTCCTAGAGTTATCCGGTTATTTTTTATCCAAATTATAATTCATTAATTTGACTTTTTTTTTTCTTTATATTTGTGGGTAATTTGAAGCTATTTAAGAAGTTGACATAATTTTATTCAACTCAATCTCTTAAATTAAAATTATGTGCCCCTATTATTTTCCCTTACCATAATATAATTAGTATGAAATTAATTATAAGATGCTTTTTTATGGATCATTTTTCACATTTGAAAATTTCATAGTCCTATAAATATAAGCATATTTTCTCTTCGTTTCTTCATCATAACTTAAGATTCAAGGCCCAAGGGTGCTTTTCTCTCTTTGTCCGTTTATTTCTCATATCTACTCTAGCAAAAAAAAAAAAGAAATCTCTTCTTATTTCATCATTTTGTTAGTGTAAGTCAACCCCAATATCATAGAAGCATTCTTTATATATTTGTAAGAACCAGAAAAGTAGGGAAAGATTTTCAATTGTGAATATATCATTGACTTACATTTGGATTTTTAATGATCTTTTGAATGAACTAAATTTCTCTATGATAGAAATTAATATCAATTTCCATTTTTAACTTTTTTTTGTATTTAGGTTCAACTTGATACATATGTTCTAACATTATTTTTTATTTTTCTTTTCATTTTTTATAGGTCCATGTGGGAATTGAATGTTACGTGAATTACTCAACCTTGAAAAATTTAATGGTATATGTAAATTTTATGTAATGACCCTCCAGGTTATTTTAGTGTTTCTATGAATATTTTATCAGTTTGAGAATTTGCATAGCAACCTCGGGCCATATTTGACTTACCGATACTAATAGTTCGATTGTTGGGTGAATCATTTAGTAAATTTGCATCTTTTTAAGTTAAAAGGATATTATAACTGTAAAATGAATTTTCAGTTTAAGTCCTAGTAAACCGCTTCAGAGCAAAATTTTGATAGTTTCATCAGCTCCGGAATTGTCAAATTAAGTTAGGAGTATGTTAGGAGTTAGTTATATCGAGTTTTACAAATTTAGTTGTCTAAACAGGTCAATAGTTGACTTTGCTCAATACCCTTGGAAAATCTACCTGGATGGAAATTCTAATAGCATGGTCAGCTTTGAAACGTCGAGTTTGGTTTTGGACGACCCTCGTTTGGTACCGAGGCTTTCGAATACGACTTAACCTCCTCGATTCTTTTCATTAAAAGTTAGATATAAGAAAGTGGAACCCACATGGGATCATAACGACCTCTGATTTCCTCTGTGCCATAAGATCCGGGACATTGAAATTAGTAGCGTTACATAGTTTGTTTGCTAAAATTGAATTCTGAGCAAACCCAAAATATCAGGTTGGATAGTTACTGAAGGAAGGTGATGATGTGGCACGCTGTAATGCAGATACATGGTGAACTCTGGCTCTACCATGTGTCAGCAATGTGGTAGTACTGTGGGAGCCTTTATATACCTTATCTTCGAGATGTGTGTGTTTATATATATGTGTGTGTCCCAACTTTGCACTGCATTTTTGAGAGGTCATTTTTCATCCGATTTTTATGATTTAAAAGGCTAACTTGTGTATTTTTTCATGAGGAACAACATGGAAGTGGCGAAAATTACTTTTGGTGTGCTATTCAAGGTAAATTTAGTGGTTTGTTGTTGTATAAAATTGTTGGTTGTTGGAAACTTTGAATATTGATATCTTTCCCGTTCGAGATCAAAATTCAATGAAATTTTAGTACAAACTAAAGATCTTTCCAAGGTGAACATCATGATATTATCGGACTCTCCAGATTTTGTTGCATTTCTAGGTAAATTGATGAAATAGCTTGTCATTTCCCAATCCTAGTCATGATGGCGCCTGTTAGATCCCACCTACAGGCAAAGCCAATTACCCAACCCCGAGGTACCTGTCGAATCTTTCTAGTCATAGCCAAAACTGATATAACTATATAATTAACCGAACCTATCCAAAACCTAAAAGTCAACTGTATAGAACTACAATAGACAGAAAGTATATGCCAATATATATATAATTATCCAAACCAAAATATAGTATACCACCTAGGAGTGATCCTACAAATAGAAAATACTATTGCACAAGGCCAATGTCTAAAACCAAGAGACGACCATTAAAAGAAGGAAACTGCAAGGTGTATGAAACTGTCGGTGCTCACAAAAAAGAAGTCTATTATGCGCTTTCGTATCCCCAGAAATTAGTGCCCCCAACTAGAATCTGGACTTGCACCATGGAAAAATGCGGAAGTAGGGGTGAGTACTAGAATAAGACACCCAATAGGCATCAACGGCCTACTAAATGAAACAATATACATGATAAAGCTTAAATGCATATAAAAAGGTAGGTATCCCGTAAATCAACCCTATAACCTGATACCGAATGAAACTTGGTACTGTACCCGGGTGCAAAGCCCTAACATCTACGATTGTACACCACCACGCACCCCATAAACTCGAGAAGTACAACCGTTCAAAATATGACTGATAGATCATCATTAAACCTCACAAAACAATCATAGAGCTAACTTTCCATATCATCAGATTAAGGGTTGGTTGTACGTAGATGTAAAGCCCCAGTGTCTATGCTTGAATGCCTCCTGATTCCTCATAAGCCCAAAAAGTACACTCATGCATAATCAAGGTGTGAATACGTATGTAGATCTATGAGTAATCAATCACGGGGTCTTACCCCGACAATCAAATGCTAATCGAGTCTCTAACCCTGTGCTGGCACGTGGCACACAATCCAAAATATACGTGTGTAACGAAGGGGCATATCCCCAGTGGGAGAAAGAATCCCTCTGATAAATAATAGTGCCTCTTCTCATAATGTTAATCATGCGGCCTCGCCCCCATAACGAAATCAATAGAGTCCTTGACCCAAATCTCAGCTAGCGCTCGATCCTCAAAATTTGCACCCACCACCTGGCATCTCAGTCGCGGCCACCGAGACTCAAACCACGAGGAGCGTTAGCCAGGTTATGGATTCTCAAAAATGGCCACCGGTGCTCAACAGTGACGGGGAGCGTCATCAGGAACTCGAGATATCCACAGTTACTTACTCAACTAGTATATCCAGATTCAGAACTCCAACGTCATATCGTGCTCAGAGTCAATGTAGGAAACAACGCTCACAATATAGGTGTCCCAAATATCACCATCCCTCTTATAATAACAACTAAACCCCTTCTCATATACACAAGAGCAGAACCCAGCAGCTAACAATAGTACACAGGAGCGTAAGTCTCAATGATCAGTATAAAATCATGTCTAACATGTTGTAATCTTGTCAACCATAGGTAATGAAAGTGTAGCACGATAAAAATAGCAATATCAAAAGTTTCCACAATAATTAGGCCCGACAGGAGCAAATCTAAGTCAAAAAAAAGTCAGAGTACCCTAGGTATTCAACAAGTAGCCTCACAGTCAACATATCTCAATAGCATGCTCCCACAGACTCTAAATATTGTTGAACCAACCAGTTTTGCGCGAGCTGCATTGCATCCTGGTTGGCAGCAGGCAATGGCATCTGAATTTGCAGCCTTAGAGGCTAACAAGACTTGGGAAGTAGTTCTTTTACCTGAGGGAAAGAAGGCTTTACCTCGGAAGTGGGTGTATAAAGTAAAGCAAAGGTCAGATGGAACTTTGGAAAGATTAAAGGCAAGATTGGTAGTACGAGGTGATATTCAAAAAGAAGGGGTAGATTGTAATAAGACTTTTTCTCTAGTGGTTAGAATGACCATCATTAGGTGCATTTTAACCATTATTGTGAAGAAAGGATGGCCCATTTCTCAATTAGATGTTAATAATACATTTTTGCATGGTGATTTACAAGAGGAAGTATTTATGAAGTTTCCTCCTAGAATGATTGGTCCTAGACCTGCTCATATATGCAAACTCACTAAATCTTTGTATGGTTTAAGGCAAGCTTCACGCCAATGGAATGCTAAACTCACTTTAGCTCTAAATTACAAAGGTTTCATATCTTCACTAAATGATTGTTCCTTGTTTGTCAAGAAGGATGGTACTTCTATATTTATAGTTGTTATATATGTAAATGATACTATCTTGACAGGAAATAATTCAGATGAACTTGACCAGGTAAAATCTTTCCTACATATGATTGTTTACATCTTCCATTTGCCTCTTCACTAATCGACCCTATAGTTAAATTATCTACTACTTCAGGGGAACCTTTGATTGACGCTACTTCGTATAGAAGGTTGATAGGTAAATTGAATTACCTGACTCATAATCGACCTGATATATGTTTTACTATACAACGTCTATCACAGTTTATGCAAGAGCCATGTACCTCTCATTTTACTGTAGCCCTTTGAGTGCTTCGCTGTTTGAGGATCAATCCTGCTCAAGGTTTATTTTTGTCAGGGAATTCCTCTCTTAAATTGGTTGCTTATTGCGATGGACATTGGGGTACATGTTTGGACACTCGATGATCTGTTAGTGGATATTTTGTTACTCTTGGAGGTTCCCATTTCATGAAAGTGGAAGAAACTTTCATTGTCATCGTCAGAAGCTGAGTACCGATCCATGACGCGTGTTGTCGCTGAGTTGACTTGGCTCAATCGTCTCCTTCTTGACCTTGGTTATCTACCAGAGCTTTCTATTCCTGTTCACTCCGATAGTCAATCAGTGATTCACATCGCTCGAAACCCTATTTTCATGAGCAAACCAAGCATGTGGAACTTGATTGCCATTTTGTCAGGCAACGATTCCTTCCTGGACTAATTTTACTCACTCATGTGCCAGCTACCTTACAACTCGCCGATCTCTTTACTAAAGCACTTTCTGGACCATCTCATCACACCATTCTTCCCAAGTTGGGTCTTTCTGTGTTCTCCTCCAACTTGAGGGGGGTATTGAAGATGGTGTTTCATTGATCTCACCAAAGAGCAAAGAGGAAGATTTGGAGAAGATCAAGTCAAAAGAAACGAGGGAAACATTTCAAATGTTGGGGAAAAATTCTGATAAAATAATTTTGCCCTCTCTTGTTAGCAATGAACACGTGTCCTCTCAGGCCCCACAAATTAGTATATGCTAGAGCTCATCTCATCCCTCAAATCAAAACCAATCACAACCATTAATCACAAACTTTGGATGCTTGGAATATGGTTAGCATTTGCTATGCAAAATTCAATAGGAATAGACACCTGTACAAAATATTCTGGATATACTCTGCATTTTTATTAATTTTCACTATATAAATACATCTATAAATACAGCATCAAATCATCAATACAATCATACAAAATGTTCAATTCTAGTCCCTTTAATTTCTGCATTTTCTGTCTGCAAATTCCTTTATAATGTGCCTCCCGTAAGTAACTTACTTTCCTGCTAGCACCTCACAATTTTATAGTCTCACAAGAAAAATAGATAGCAGAGCAAATGAAGCCTGCTTTATGATCCACAATCAATATTCCATGGAAATTGGATAAGTATTGCTTATAGTTGCTATGGAGGCTGACCTTTTACGTACGGATTCCTGAAGAACATCTAAATGAGATTAGAAAAGTATTAGCTAGAGGACTTTGGTAGAGAGAAGAGCAGCAGTAGACTTATGAAAACCCTAAGGATATTAGTTCGGCATTCCACCTAGATCACCAAATGTTTTGGAAAGGTTAAAAATATTCTCATCCAGCCGGGATCACCAAACAGATTGCTTCAAGTGTCTATTATACCCAAAATTAGTTTTGAATTTATGTATACATATGAACATTTTGGTGAACTAACAAAACTTTTATGGCTGCAAATACAACCAGAAGTGATCTTTTCTCTATCATTCTACATTATTAGATGCTGCTCAGATTGCAACCGAAGTGTCGATTGGACGATGAAAAGTGGCTACCCTTGTCTGTTGGGTAAGTGAATTATGTTAGCATAATGGAAAGATCATATAATATCCTGTATGATCCACATTTAGTGTAGAATATTGTGTAACATGTTTTGGTAAGTAATGATTTTATTAACCAAAAGGACTTTACAGGATTATTTCATTCTAGCAGGTATGGACATATGCTCCATCCTTGCCTACTCAATTCTCTATCTAAGGTTATCTAGCCATTCATGGATGTACATTCAATGTGCTTAATCTATTAGTGATGCGGTTATGATTGCTACCTCTACCATGTATCTCTTGTGTGATGTGCATGAGGAGCGCTATTGTAGTTTGTTGTTTCTGCTGAAAGACACGCCTATTACGTTCCATCCATATGTTGTATGTTGTACATGCTAATATCATCCTATATACCGTGAAAGTGCTACTTTTACCTTTCATGTAAGTGATTGTCCATTGGATCTCATCAGAAGCCCAAGAAACTCCTTATCTCTGTGGGAGTTGTGGGCCT
>DF359725.1:1204-22960 GCA_000787875.1 Solanum virginianum
ATTCCATTGGAACTTGGTTGCCTTATGTGTCAACTTTGTTAAAGGTGTAGAAATAGAAGAAAAACCTTCAGCAAATCTCCTGTAATAACCTACCAACCCTAGGAATCTCTGAACTTCTGTGGAATGGAAGAAAAACCCTCAACAAACCTCCTGTAATAACCTGCTAAGCCTAGGAAACTCCGAACTTCCATGGGTGTTGTTGGTCCTGGCCAATCTTTCACAGCCTCTATTTTTTGTGAATCAACCCTTATTCCCTCATCAGACACAAAATGACACAAGAATGCCACAATCTCTAAAAACTGCTGGTGTATTCGTTAGCCCAAATGACATAACAAGAAATTCAAAGTGACCATAATATGTTTTGAAAGCAGTCTTAAGAATATCTTTCTCCTTCACCCTCACTTGGTGATACCCTGATCTTAAATCAATTTTTGAAAAGCATTTGGTACCCTGTAATAGATCAAATAAATCCTCAATCCTGGGGAGGGGGTATTTATTATTAATTGTCACCTATTTAATTATTGAAAGTCGATACACATTCTCAAGGTGCCATCCTTTTTACGTATAAATAACACTGGTGCACCTCTAGGGGACACACTAGATCTTATAAAACCCTTCTCCAATAAGTCTTTTAATTGCTCTTTTAATTCACGCAATTCTGCTTGGGCCATTCTATATAGAGGGATAGAAATAGGTTGAGTGCCTTGAAATAAATCGGTTTGTTAGTTCTCGCAATTTTACCGGGGCCATTCTATATGGAGGGATAGAAATTGGTTGAGTGCCTGGAAGTAAGTGAATACCAAAATCTATTTCTCGTTCTAGAGGTAAACCTGGAAGTTCTTCAGAGAACACATCAACAAATTCATTCACCACTGGAACTGATTGAAGAGTTGGCCATATGTAACGCCTGGCTCACTTAGGTAAATCCCACATCGGAAAACAGAGGGAGATTCCAGGGCTTTTTAAGTAAAGGACTGGTCTATATACAGTGAAGCGCCTTTTGAGGTGAGCCCAAAGGGACAAATCCATGATGGGCCAGGCCCAAGAGTGGACAATACTTCTCAATGTTGGGCCACATCATTACAAATGGTATCAAAGCTGACTTTCGACTAGTATGGTGGTAGGGCAAACCTCAGCGAGGATGCTAAGTCTCTATGGGGGTGAGTACAGGGATGGCGATAGTAACGCCTGGCTAACTTAGGCAAATCCCACATCGAAAAAGAGAGGGAAAGTCTTGGGCTATTTTAGTAAAGGACTGGTCTATATACTGTGAGGTGCCTTTTGGAGTGAGCCCAAAGGGACAAATTCATGATGGGCTAGGCCCAAGAGTGGACAATACTTCACAGTGTTGGGCCAGGTCATTGCAAATGATATCAAAGCTGACTCTCATTAAAGGACTGGTCTATATAATGTGAGGCCTTTTGGGGTGAGCTCAAAGGGACAAATCCGTGATGGGCTAGGCCCAAGAGCGGACAATACTTCACAGTGTTGGGTCAGGTCGTTACAGATGGTATCAGAGCCGACTCTCAACTAGTACGGTGGTGGGGCAAACCTCAGCGAGGACGCTGAGTCCCTACGGGGGGTGAGTGCAGGAACGGCGATACGTAACGCCTGACTCACTTAAGCAAATCCCACATCGGAATAGAGAGGGAGAGTCCTGGGCTATTTAAGTAAAGAACTGGTCTATATACTGTGAGACGCCTTTTGGGGTGAGCCCAAAGGGACAAATACGTGATGGGCTAGACCCAAGAGCGGACAATACTTCACAGTGTTGGGTCAGGTCGTTACAAACAACTTACATATTTAAGAGACATAATTTTTTTTTTAGAGAATTTATAGCATAAATTAGGATGGAGGGAGTAACATAGATTATTTGAAAATTATAAAGTACTATCAATCATAATAATTGTCAACTTAAAATATATATATATATATAAGACAGATTATTTGAAGATTATGTAAAATATTATCAATCATAATAATTATCAACTTAAAATATATATATATATAGGACATATTTATAACTGTAACATTAATTGGGGAAGAAAAATAATATATATTATTTGAAAATGATGTAAAAAGTACTATAGATAGCAATAATTAAGAATTTAAAAATTTAAAAGTCATATAAAATTTGTTTGCCCATCAATATTCCATCAATGCTGCATAAGTTGGAACGCCAAAAGTAAAATATATTATTTAAAAATTACGTAAGTGGCACTAAACGACAATAATTAATACATTTAGAATATCCAAATTCATATTAAAAAGTTGATTGACTCTCCAAATTCTATCTGTGATACATAAATAAAAATAATATATAGTGGGACCATGCTAACAGAGGCTCTTATATCTAGTATTATTATATAAGAAAGCGAATAAGCACACACTGCTCTGTCAATGTGTATGCTTTCCTGTAATTATTATTGAACTGAGGGTTAATTTTGTCATTTAATGAAATTTACTTTATTATTTTATTTATATGTTTTAATAAATCAAGAAACATTTATTATTTTCATTCAACACTACTTTTATTATTAAATAACTATATATATAAAATAATAGTAGTTTGTACTAAAATTTTAAAATATAATCGATAAATATATTTAAAAAAATTCTTATTAGAATTGAATTTTTTTATAAAAATAATCAGTAAATAATTTTTGATAGAAAAAATAAATTCAATTCACTGAAAATATATATAGAATAATTATTCAAGCAACTTTATAAATTAGTTTTATAAAATATCTATAACACTATTATATAAAAAGAAATTACATTTTAAATATTTAGCATAAATGAGATTCTTTTTAGTATATTATGTATAGAAGAAAAGCAAATTGGTAAAGAAAAAAAAATGAAGAATAAAGAATTAAAAAAGTATGAGGCTATTAATGTTTTGTAGAACCCAAAAAATCTTCTAATAAATACTTCCTAAAATTTAACAACTTTCTTTTAAAAAATTTTAAATTTAATTTGAAAAGAAAAGGTTATTATGGTCTTTTTAACCTTTTTGACCATATTTGGGCCAAATTTTTTGGATCATTTAGTATTATCCTTATATTTTATTTATATTATAGTACAAGCAAAAACTTATAATTACTAATCAATGAATTAAAGAAGAGAGAGGAGAAGATGTAATTAAGAGATTTTAAGAGGGATTTTTTATTTTTACACATCACAGTTAATTTAAAAATGATAAAAATTCAAAAAGAAAGGAGAAAAAAGTTAATGTAAGTGGAGGTTACAAAGAGGTGTCACATCCTCTTATCTATATCTAAACTTTAAATTTTATAAATAGATAGTGAATGTTTTAGGGGTTTTCATCGATCAATTTGGGTCAGTTATTGGTCAAAATTAAAATTAAAATCAAAATCAAAATCAAAATCAAACTAGCTTACTTCGGTTTTTAAATTATCAAAATCAAACCAACCTAATAATAGTATACATTTATCGGTTTGGTTGTTATCGGTTTTGGTTTGGTTTGATTATTTGGTTATTAACTATATACAAAAATAAAAGCAATGATACATTTGAAATGGAAAAAAAGTGACAATAATCTATACAAAACGAAAAATAGTTAAAACGATTGATATTATAAAACTTTCAATCGCTAAATTTACTGTGAAAAAAGTTTCAAAATTCACCATTTTGGCCTAGAAGAAAGAGCTAGTGACATTTCTAGTTTCACAAAAAATTGTTATAGACATTCATATATATACAATTAATAAGATAAATGTTTTCGTTTTAAGTCTTTATGCTTTCATAAGTAGATTAAAAAATAAAAACTAAATTTATAAGCAATGTATTATGTATGTATAATTATAAAATATATGAATATAATTTTTTGATTCGATTTTTTTTTCCAATTTTTCCAAACAAATTCAAACTCAAACCAAATACTATCGATTTTTTAAAAACTAAAATTAAACCAAGCCAAAACCAAAATAAACCGATTTGGTTTGATTTTTCAATTTGAATTAGTTTTTATTCAAACCGTGAACACCCCTAGTTTCCATATATTGATTTCACAACTTTAATGTGCACAAAATTAGTAATCATACGAAAGTTTGCATTGATTATTCATGAGAACTTATATTACATCCATTATTCATAGGAACTCATACTCTATTATTCCATTTATAATCATTTACTTATTTTTTAGTTTAATAATATTGATATTATTTTTAAAAAGTAATATTAATATTATAATTCCACTAAATATATTATTGTTGCTATATTATTTAAAAAAAATAATATTTACATGATTTAATATTTACGTATAACGCACATCCATCAAAACTAATTTATATATACACTAAGAGTAATTTCAACTCTATGATCAAAGAATATTAATAATAAATTAGTTGTCATAATGTGTCACAGGTTAAAGAGTTAATAATGACTAATAAATAAGTTAAATGGCTATGAAGAGGGTATATACAAAGAATTGAAAATTTCCCAACATTAAAGTAAAGCAGCCATTGAATGATATTCAAAGATGATTATTTTCTATTTAAAGATATTAGATTTCCCCCTTTTTTTTTTTCTCCGTATTTTTTTAATCTATAACACTTAAATATATGTTATTATTTTAAGTGAGCTTACTTAATTAACCTAGGTCACATAATTATCTTTTACATGTTGTACTAAATTTTTTGTGAAATGGATATGTGGTCATACTAGGAGTGATAAGATCAGGAATGTGATTATTCGAAGTTGGAGTAGCCTCTATGACAGATAAGATGAGAGAATCGAGATTAAGATATTTTGGATATGTACAAAAGAGGCGTATTAACCCCCAAATTAGGAGGTGCGAGGTTGAATTTAGAGGTTACACAGAGGGGAAGGGATAGATCTAAAAAATATTAAGAAGATGTGATAAGACAGGATATGACACAATTTCATATCACCAAGGACACGATCTTAGATAGAAAGGGGTGGAGGTCGCATATTAGGGTAAGATGTTGACAACATCATGTTGTCTTGCCTTGTCGATTTAAGGTTTGTCGTAGTATTAGTCGTGCCTTTATAATTGTGTTATTATTGCTCTTTGATCATTTTGCTATTTTTTATTTGTAGAACCGACATTGCTCTTCGTTTTTATCGATATTCTATATCTATTATTTTTTCTCTTCTTTTATTTGGGACTGATACATTTGAGTCGAGAAATTTTTAAAAACATCTTCTCTATCTTTATGAAATAATAATAAGATTTGCGTACGCTCTATTCTCTTCAGACCCTACTTATAAATTTTATCGAGTATGTATATATATATATATATATATATATATATATATCCTCCCTTCACAATTTCAGTGTAATAAAAATTGTGCACAAAATTAAAGCTGACCTCACTACAATGCACAATTTACGTAATCAAACAATTTTGTCAAAAAGATATGAAGAAACCTTGCAGACAAATAGGTATATTAAAGTCAGATTAGTTAGTTATGGAGTGTCATAAATCTTGAGGTGAAATGATTTGTGAAAGCACTTATTTTTCATCCTGTAGCTAATTAGCTTTTAACTATACACAAATCACATTGTCTCCTAACCTAAACCGATAAAAATTATCCATCTGACACTTTTTTTTTCCTACAAAGACACCTTTAACACGCCGACAAATAAAGAATTTTGTGATAATTATTTATGAATAATAATATAGTTCTCGTTATATTATATTTAATGGTAATAATAATAAATATGAGTATTTTTTAACATTCTTTATAACTTAAGGTGTTAGCCTCTTATAATATAGTGACATTAACTCGATCAATTGCCGCTAAATTATTTTATATCAATAAATATTATTGTTAAAATAAAAATATATTGCTACTAAATGTCTTTTCTGTACCCAAGACGTATGAAAATGGAGTTACAATAACAATAACATATAACTGCAATTCTGCAACTGAAATTTAAAAATAATAAAATATATAAAAATCTTACCTCTAACTTGAGAGATAGAAAATCATTTTCGATAGATCCTCAATTAAAAATAAATAAATAAAAGCATTTCAAAGTAGTCCAAATAAAACAAAAAGGGAAGAAGCTATAGCTCAAAAAATAAAGAATGATTGATAAAGTATATAGAAAAAAAAACCCAATAAGTATAATAAAATAAATAAGATAATCGAAATACCAAAAAAAATTACTGATAGTAATAAAAATGAAAGGATAAGAGCCTACAAAAGTAAATTCTAGTACTACTACTGGCATAAAAGCTGAAGCTAGATACATAATACATAACTATATCCACTAATTTCTTATTCTAATTCGTCTACTTCATAATCTTCTATTTAAATTTATATTTTAAAAAATAATTTTTTTATTTAATTATATTTTTTTATTTATCATATTTTTCATTATTTTCATCCATTTCAAAATTTTCAAAAATTCATTCTTTCCATCCGCATAGATTAATTCAGTAATCCGGATACATTAATTCTACTTCTTAAATTATCTCTATATTTAATGTATCATGTTTTAGTTACCTGCTGATAGTTAAAACCCCTAATTTATTAGTAATTTTTATATCTGTAACTGAATTAATATATCTAAATTATTTTGTTTTCAAGGGATTTCTGTTAATTGAAAAAAATAAAAAAAATAATTAACTTTTTAAAAATAAGAATTAACTTTTTACATTACATAATTTATGTAAAGTAGCCTTACAAATCTATTCACGCTAGATATTTATTATGAGAAATTCAGAATTGATAATAACTTACCGGGTGATATATGTGAATTCCATTTTTATTGTCTTTAATCCCTGGTATATGTAAGTAATTTTTTCAAAAAAAAAAGGCAAAGAAACATGTTGTGGGGTCCAGCCCCTTTTTCAATTCAAGAATTGCTGCAAAGCAGCAAAGATTGAAATTGGCAGCTAACAAACGTGGATTATAGCCAACTTTGATTATTTTTTCTGCTCATTGGTGTCAGCAATGACATCAATGAATGCAAAATTTTTCCTATAAAAGGAGCTCTCCTTCATTTAAAACACCAAAACAGAGAGAAAAATTAGAGAGAGTTACAAAGAAAAATACATTGAGTATTTTATCTTGTGAGGTATACCATAGACTATTTGAAAAAAATAGTCTGTGAAGAAAAATAGAGTGTGAGCGATTTTTTAGTAAGGTAAAAAATCAAAAGAGGGTAATTCTTTTATGTGTATGTAGAAGTTTTTGGGAGTATTGTACTCATACCTATGCTGCGTAAAATTTCTTACTATAGTAATATCAGTTGCTCCTCTTGGCCTGTGGTTTTTTCCCTTATTTAGAAGGATTTTCACGTAAAGTTCTTGGTGTCGCTATTTTTTTCATTTTTATGTCATATTTATTTTGTGTTAGTCTATATTTTTCTCAACAAATTGGTATCAGATCCAAGGTCCTTGGTATCAGATCCAAGGTCCTGTCTGAGTATGCTCTTTGGTTGCAGCATAGTCTGAACTTCCACATCAGAAAAGAATTACTTTGGTAAATAATTCAGAGCTGAGGTTCTGTCTGATTATGCTCTGTGGTTGCAGCATAGTCTGAATTTCCACATCAGAAAAGAATTACTTTGGTAAATAATTTTTTGGAGAAAATAATAGAAGCCAACACCAGTAGAATGGTCACTTTGAATGACACTAATTATGTCATTTGGAAGGGAAAAATGAAAGATTTACTTTACGTCAAGAATTTTTATCAACCAGTCTTTGCCACTAAAAAGCTTGAAAATAAAACAGATGAAGAGTGGAATCTGTTGCATAGACAGGTCTGTGAATTTATTAGACAATGGGTTGATGATAATGTATTGAACCATGTTTCTGGGAAAACATATGCTCGTACCCTATGAGAGCATCTTAAAAATTTGTATGCTTGGAAGACTGGGAACAATAAAATATTCTTGATAAATTTGCCAAGAGCAGTGTGTTGAACGAAGAGATGAGAAGAAAATCTCAAGGTTCGTTTTCGTCAGATGTCCTAGTGGCAGGTTCTAGGGGAGAAATAAAAATCGTGGTTCTCTGAATAGAGAACAGAGCAGTAAGAAAATCTAAAGGCAAACTTAAAAATGTTGAGTGCTATCATTGTGGTATGAAAAGGGCACACAAATAAGTTCTACCGGAAATTGAAAAGGGAGAATAGAGAAAAAGAAGAAAATAAAGAAGAAGGCAATGAAAATTGCCTTGCCACCATTGCCACCGAAGATCTTCTCTCTGTTCTAGATTTTAATCTGATAAATATTTCTTGTGATGAGTCAAGCTAGGTTGTGGACACTGGTACCGCATCTCATGTGACATTCAGGAAAGATTATTTCTGTTAGGGTATTAGATGATGAAGAATATGTCAGTACCAACGTTGGAGGAAAATGGAAACTCATTAAGGGTTCCTTAGTTATGGCTCGTGGCGAAAAACATCGTGGTCTATACTGGACTATGACTTCCACTTGTGCCAATATGATGAATGCAGTTGAGGACGATAAATCTTCAGCGTTATGGCACAAGAGACTTAGCCACATCAGTGAGAAAGAACTCATGTGCCAATATGGTGAATGCAGTTGAGGACGATAAATCTTCAACGTTATGGCACAAGAGACTTAGCCACATCAGTGAGAAAGAACTCAATGTTCTAGCCAAGAAGAAATTGTTGTCAGATTGCAAAGGTGCTAAATTAGAAAAATGTGAGCATTTCCTAGCTGGAAAGCAAAATAGAGTTTCCTTCAAGTCTAACCCTCCCTTAAGAAAGGCAGAATTGCTTGAGTTGGTGCACTCTGTTTTATAGGATGAACAAGACCTTGATGGAGAGAGTTAGATGTTTGCTTTCTGAAGCAAAATTTTCAAACTCCTTTTGGGGGGAGGCGTTATTGATTACTGCACATGTGATTAACCTATCTCCTACTGTGGCTTTGCTAGGTGATATTCCAAACAAAGTTTGGTATGGCAAGGATATTTCCTATGACCATTTGAGAGTGTTTGGTTGCAAAATATTTGTACATGTGCCAAAAGACGAGAGATCAAAGTTATATATCAAGACAAGACAATGCATCTTTGTTGAATATGGTCTTGATGAATTTGGTTACAGGCTATATAATCCAATTGAAAAGAAGTTTGTGAGAAGCCGCGATATCTTCTTCATGGAGAATCAAACAATTGAAGACATTGAGAAAGCAGAGAAACATGTACCTGAAGCCGCGATATCGTCTTCATTGAGAATGAAATAATTGAAGACATTGAGAAAACGAAGAAGCTAAAATCCTATAATTTTGATGGTGTGGTTCACATTGATAAAGTGACTCATGCAAGTGTGCATGATGTTGGTGGGCTCGATGATCATGACAAAGCCCAGGATCATATTTAGGATCAACATGTTGATATTGATAACAACAATGATGGTGTTATTAATGATCCTCCAGCTCATGAAGTTGTGGACGAATTAAATATTCCTCTCAGGAGGTCCACAAGATAGCGTGTTCCCTCGTCTCGTTATTTATCGAATGAGTATATGCTAATCACTGATGGGGGAGAACCTGAATATGCTAAGGAGGCCATGGAAGATGAACACAAAGGTCAATTGGTAGAGGTCATGCAAGATGAGATGAAATCCTTGCCTGAGAACTATACTTATGAGTTGGTAAGATTGCCTAAGGGCATGAAAGCTTTGAAGAATATGTGGGTGTTCAAAGTTAAAATTGAAGAACAAACCCAGAAGCCCAGATACAAAGCTAGATTGGTTGTTAAGGGATTCGGTCAAAGAAAGGGTATTGACTTTGACAAAATATATTTCACCTATCGTAAAAATGTCCTCCATTCGTACAATTCTTGGTCTTGCTGCTAGTCTAAATTTGGAGATTGAGCAGATGGATGTGATAACAGCTTTTTTTCATGGTGACCTAGGAGAGAAAATTTATATGGAACAACCCGAGGGCTTCAAAGTAAAAAGTAAAGAAATTTTTGTGTGCAAACTAAAAAAGAGTCTATATGGCCTAAAGCAAGCTCCTAGACAGTGGTACAAAAAGTTTGAATTTGTCATGGGGGAGCAAGGCTACAAGAAGACTTCCTCATATCATTGTGTGTTTGTACAAAACTTTTCTGATAATGATTTTATCATCCTATTGCTGTATGTGGATGATATGTTGATTGTGGGCAAGGATACTTTCAAAATTGACAAGCGGAAGAATGAGTTGTGTAAGTCTTTTTCTATGAAAGACTTGGGCCATGCCAAACAAATCTTGGGCATGAGGATCACTCGTCTTAGAGATAAAGAAAGATTTATTTGTCACAAAAGAAGTACATTGAACGTATGTTGGAGCGCTTCAATATGAAGAATGCTAAGCCTATTAGCACACCTCTTGCTAGTCATATGAAGTTGAGCAAGAAAATGTGCCCAACATCAAAGGAGGAAAAAGAGAATATGGTCAAAATTTCATATTTCTCTGTCTATAGTCAAAGTGCGATAGACTTGAGCAAGAATTCGATGTACCATGCGAGGACAAAACACATATATATGAGATACCACTGGGTTCGAGAAAAGATAGAGGAAAAATTTATGCAGATTGAAAAGATCTCTACAAATGAGAATCCTGCTGATATGCTAACCAAGGTTGTGACAAGAGACAAATTTGAATTGTGCAAAGAACTTGTCGGCATGAGCTCTCCCTGAGAAAAAAAGATACCTTCTTTTGGAAATGGGTCTGGAGGGGGAGATTTGTGGGGTCCAGCCCCTTTTTCAATTCAAGAATTGTTGCAAAACAGCAAAGGTTGAAATTGGCAGCCAACAAACGTGGATTACAACCAACTTTGATTATTTTTTCTGCTCATTGATGTCAGCAATGACATCAATGAATGCAGAATTTTTCCTATAAAAGGAGCTCTTGAGCTCCTTCATTTAAAACACCAAAACAGAGAGAAAAATTAGAGAGAGTCACAAAGAAAAATACATTGAGTATTTTATCTTATGAGGTATACCACAGGCTATTTAAGAAAAATAGTCTGTGAAGAAAAATAGAGTGTGAGCGATATTTTTAGTAAGGTGAAAATCAAAAGAGGGTAATTCTTTTGTGTGTGTAGAAGTTTTTGGGAGTATTGTACTCGTACCTATATGGTGTAAAATTCCTTACTATAGTAATATCAGTTGCTCCTCTTGGCCCGTGAAGAAGGGTTTTCACGTAAAATTCTTGGTGTCGCTATTTTTCCATTTTTGTGTCATATTCATTTTGTGTTAGTCCATATTTTTTTCAACACATGTACCTGTTTATTTGGTATCTTTATATATATATAAACATATTTTGTATCCTGTATATTTATATATTTTGAAGAGTATGATCAATAAATATTTTCTTTTAATTATGTTGTCAACTATATATTCTCTCTTGTTTCCAAAATCTTTACCAAAGTGGGGAGAGTTGGTTTTTTTCTACTACAAGAAAATAAGAAATTATTAACGAATAAAATTTTGGAGCTAACCAACAGAAATGTTATGCTAATTTTGTTTACAAGATTAATAATACGAAAATCTAATCAGATAAGACCTATTTAACGACAACTTAGCTAGAGAAAAAAATAAAATAAATATAAGAAACTCAAGTAATAATAATGAAAAAAGTCATAATAAAATTATGTGTAAAAAGAATCATATATATTTCTAAATGAATTTTTTTTTTTTAGAATTAAACATAAAAAAATAAACTTAAAGTCAACTTTTTCACTTTCGTTACATAACGTATATATAAGCCACGTTATGAGCCATTTTTGTAATGATAGAGGTATATATGAACCGCCTTTGTAACAAGGAGTATATCAACTCTAAATAACAAATATATATATATATATATATCATACCCTTTTCCTAAAAATAATCATTGAAATGAGGAAATAATTAATTTTTTATAACTGTAAAAAAAATTGAGGAATATATATATGATAAATTTTGCAAGAAAATTAGTGAAAAAAAATAAAGTTAATCATTAAAATAATAAATTCAAATTAGTCGTCGAATAAAAAAATTAAAAGAAATACGTATGCATGAGAAGGATTAATTATACTCATACATGTTTTTTTTTTTGATAAATAATTTAAAAAAATAAATTTAATTTTTTTTAAACTTCTGTTAGCTATTTGTGTAATAGTAAAAATATACATGAACCAGTTCTAGATGGCAAAATATAGCAGATATTTTCCCCTTGTTTTAAAGATATTCTAGGTAGACCCAAGTTTTTCTTTTGGATATAAAGGCATGTGTGGATTAGCTTTGTACAAACTTCAATTAATTTATCAATTATTTATTATTTTTTAAGCAAAGATATTGTGTAAATATAAAAAAAAAATATTTCTAAAGGCGTTCCTAACATGTTTTATTAATTTTCATTCTCAGATGTTTATACTCAAGACCTCTAGTTAAGAAATCTCAATCATTTTACCGTAATTCATATTTTATTTATTATTACCCTAGCCATGATTTCATTTTGCACTGATTAACTTCCCTATAGAAAATGACTCTGTTTCTACCTTTAGGAGTGAGTGTGGAAAGGTTAATAAAGCTATGATTGTTCTTTGAATTCTACCATTAAGGTTAAGTAGTAATTAATGTTATGATTACAAAGTCCTAATGACAATTAGAGCAAGCTGACTTTTCACTCTTTTATATATGCGGAAACTTCATATTCCAAGTGGACTTATCATCACCTTAGAGCTTAAACCATTTAAGGGTAACTTACTTGCGTGTTACATCCATAATCCTTGATTAAAATTCTCTCGATTAACTTTTACTTGTCCGTTCTGAAATTTACATGTCCTTAAAAATAATGATTGAATATGAGTGTTTTACCATGATAATACTCTTATTAATTGATGTATAATTTTAGGTATTCAGAGAAATGATTTAGGAATCAAAATAAATAATTAATGTTAAAAGTAAAACATGAAAAAAACAATTGTTTTTTCTTTATATGTTAAAAGTGAAAAACAAAAATAAAAATCTATTTTTAAAAAAATACTGAATAAGTAAAAGCAAATGAAGAGAATATTCATATTAACCTTCGATTAGTCATAATAATAGGCAAAGAATGCACGTACACACATAGACAAACAACCAAATACTCCCTCTATTTACTTTTATTTGTTCACTATATTACAAATGTATATATTTTTTATACTTGTCACTTTTAACATTTTAAATAAAATGCTAATATTAATTACTATTTTTTAAGAAACGTATAAAATGCGCACTGGACAAATTAAAATGAATAAGAGGAGCATGATACACGAGGATGGCTAAGAATATCCATTTAAAGTAGGGGACCGATAGGATCATTTTTCAAGCACGAATAAAAAGACATAGTACTAATTATTTGTCTATAAGACTTAGCTTGTTCAATCCACTAATTAAAAACATATTTGATTACATTTTAAATGATTTTGTACACAGACTAATAGACAATCACTAATCTCTACATTATCACATGTGATTGACTATACATATATCTCTTGAAGAGTATATATGGTGATTATTACAAACACCTAAATGAAGTACAAATGACCAAATTACCCTTTTTCTAATCAAATGACCAAAATACCCTTTTCCTAATTACATCATTTGAAGTACAAGGTAATGTAAAACATCCTATACAAAGATTTGCATTGTGGCTAGGCCAACAAAAAGTGTATATCTACCAGGAAACAATAATCCTTATTCTTATGAGATTCTTTACCTTCTCATCTTCTATTTGATGTCCAAACTATATATAGTATTGAAATTATGTGGCCTAATGTTGAGAAAGGGAAAAAAGAGAGGGATTTCTTGATGTCCATAGGGATATTAAATGTTGTTATAGGGTTATTCAACTTGGAAATCAAGAAAAGGGAAAGGTGAAACATCTTTCATCAATTCCTCCAAGTCCCACTCTCCCACTTTTAGATCATCTCCTTCCCAATAATTCCCTATCCCTCCAAAATTTTCTACTTTGATATTACTACTACTATTGAAATTATGGCTAGTATTGATCAAGTTGGTCATGTTGTTAGGGTTATTGTTGTTTTGATGATGACTAAAATTCCCATTTTCAACATTTTGATACTCAATACTTACATTCTCCAATGGTGGAGCATAGAGCTCATGACCTTCCATACCAAGACTTCCTCCAAATATCCCATGGTTATTCCCATAAAAGAGACTTCCACCATTAGTACTACTCACAATATTCCCTCCTTGTGCCATGCATGATTGTGTAGTGCTCAAGTATGAGGGCGTGTTGAATCCATTAGGCATGTTAATTAAGGTGTGCTCGAGGGTGGGAAAAGGATCAACGTTTAGGGTGTTTAGGGCCATAGATGAGGAAGAAGATGAGGTTGAGTCCATGTACATGGACATTAGGTTATGTTTTTGCATTGACATGAATCCTTGTTGAGTGACTCCCATGTTGAGGTCTTTGGAGGGATGATCTGAGGATGAATCACTTGCATTTGGTGATGTTGTAGAGGATGATGATGAGTTCTTTAGCCTCTTTTTCAAGGTAGAATTCCAGAAATTCTTGATTTCATTATCAGTACGTCCAGGCAAACGTGCAGCAATTTGAGACCACCTTTAAAATTAAAAAAAAAAAGTCAATATCTACAGGTCAAAGGGCTTTTAACACATTTGGTTGCTCCAACAAAAATAAAGTACATTCATTAGCCAATATTTTTTTAAAAAATAATACACTATTTGTGTATAAAATGTAATATAAAAATTCTTAGGTAAAACTATGGGAGAATGTGAAAATCAAGTGAAACATGCTTGTATTATGTGACGATCTGCTTGAAAAAAAATTCTTAAAAAATAAAGAAAATTGGGGGATAACAAGAAGAAAAATTTTCAACTCTAAGACTATGATGTTAATATACTTGATCACTATTTTATATAACTTTGCCCCTTTGACTAAAAAGAACTAAGTGCACTTAATTGTGTGATCTCTTCTTGCTTGTTAATATTATAATTTGGTTTTTATCTACAATAGAAGAGTTTAATTTATATTTAAAAAAATAGTGTAAAAAAAGAAATAATACACTATTAAAATGGATAATAATATATTTTGAGTGATTTAATAGTGTAAAAATTACTCCACCTATCTTTTTTCTTATATACACGCACTCGATCATAAGCTCTTTCCCATCTTTTATTGTAGAAACAAAAAAAAAAAATCATTTACCCAAAAAAAAAAGAAACAAAAAATATGACCATTATGACCAAGTTTTTAATCATAAAACTCAAAATATAGCATGTTTATGAATGATAATGGAGATTATTAAACTTTAGGGGTTGGATTTCGTCAATCAATTAATAATTAGTATCTCAAAAAATTATATATTTTTTTGGTGAAGAAAATTAAAATCAAGGAGAAATATTTATATTTTTAAAAAATAATAACTATTAGGTTAAGTTACCATATAAGAAATCAACTCAGTTTTGGTTGATTTCTCATAATTCAATTTGGTGAATATTATTAATTCCTTGAATTTAAAACGTATAAATGAAGATATGCATGTTAATAAATCATGCAAGTTGTTGAAGTCAATAACATCATAATTAGCTTTATAATGTTAGCTATTGAAGATTACCTGGAATTTCACTGTGTTGTCCCCTTAATATTACTAACTAATTACTTATTAATACCATAGATTATCTGTTATAACAAATTAAAACATAATAATTTTACTATTCGTGTATATAAGTTAAAATCCATGACAGAAATGATTTCTTTTATTTATTTATTTTTCTTAAGAATTATGTCCTATTTAACACTTCTTATAAAAATAGACTAGTAATTTACAAAAGGTAAAATATTTGACTTTAAAACAATTGGAGATATATCTTTGTTTTGATCATCAATCAAGAGATTCACACAAAATACATTTTCATCTAAAATTTTCAAAATTATAGATATTTTAAAAGAATTTGTACGCATGCATAAATCTCTTTAACTTAATACGTTGACAGTGTAAATATTTTTAACACTACCAATACATATTTTAGTTTGTTTTAGGAGCAAGTGACATGTTATATTTTTCAAGTTACTAATTTTAATTTTATGAGAGATAGACTATTTGTACTTATTTTTTACGTAATATATAAATTTTGAATTTAAATAATACACATCAATAATATAAATTCTATACCTGTTCTAGCAGGTAACATATTCTAATATCAAAATTTTAATTCACTCATTTCAAGAAAACTTATTTGTAAATATTCTTTAATAGTGTAAAAATTATTTACAATTTATGATATATAAAACACTAAATTCTTTTAAGCTCCTTGTGAGAGTACACAAGTTGAGCTCAGAAGAAATTATCAAAATTGTTTTTTCAGACATATTTTAATTATTTACAATAAAAGTGTAAGTTTTACACCATTAGTGAATCTTAACAAGTAACTAGTAATAATATTTTAGTTAAGTATTTTTACCAGATCATCAGTTAACATTAACAAGAGAATTTTATCTATAATTACCAAATAAGTAAATTGATTATGTAAATATTCTTTATACCATAGTGCATATAGAAATTAAAACTCTTCCAAAAATACTACTGACCTACCTGCACGTATATACACATCACAACACATTAAGATATTGACAAGGATGAAGCTACGTAGATTCAAGGGATTCATCCGAATTTTTTTCGATAAAATATATATTATTATTGTTATATATATTTAAAATTATGTTCTATGTATATATAGTAGAAACTTTCTCTGTTTTTTTTTAGTTATTATGTTGTGTTTTTCGAGAGTCAGTTTGACTAATTTTTAAAGTTAAATTAAATTATATTAATTTAATATTTTAAAATAAAAATGTAGTTACTCAAAAATTATATGAAAAGTAATATAAATTATAAGTTTTTTCATATCAATCAATGAAAATATACATTTTAAAACAAAGTTTATATAATTTGACTCTCCAAAAAGAAACTATGACAACTAAAAAAGAATAGGGAGAGTACTGAATTTCCTTGATCTTTTCATGTGTCTATTTCTTTATATTTTGAACCTTCTTAATAAAATTCTGACTCCGTCACTGAATATAGGGAGAGAAGAGAGAGAGGGGAGAGAGAGGCACAAACCTGTTACCAAGAAGGGAATGTAAATGGATAATATGTTCTTCTTCTTGAGGTGAAAATGCACCTCTCTTAAGATCTGGCCTCAAATAATTAATCCATCTGAGCCTACAACTCTTCCCACATCTTTGTAATCCAGCATTTCTTGCTACATCACTCCAACAGCCTTGTCCATTTGTTAACATATAATGCATGAGTTTCTCATCTTCCTCCGGTGACCACAACCCTTTTCTTAGTTTCACATTCGCATTGCTGTTATTATTGTTATTGTTGTTGTTGTTATTATTGTTCTTGCCGGAGGAGGAGGAGAACTCAGGCTTCCTCATTTTGATCTTTCTTTCTTTTTGTTTTCAGACACTCTCTCTTTCTTCCTTGTCTCCCCAACTGTTTTGATGTAAAAAGAAGTCACTAACTTTATATTGATGAGCATCATCAACCTCAAATCTTAAAAAATCAAAAAAAGAGAAAAACAAGAAAGAGAGAGAGAGAGACTTCTATGGAATGAAAATCATGATCATGATGGTGATGGTTGTGGGGCTTTGCTTAGAAATGGGGAATCAAGAGAATAGAGGGTATAAGGAATGAAACATAGGAGGTGAGGAGGTGGGGGTGATTAAAAGCTGATTCAGTATTTAAATTTGATCGATTCAGTATTATGTTTTTATCATTTATATGGTTATACTTTTCTAATATCATGTTTTTATTTGAAATTTTATTTAAACTTGGAGAAAATTTATACATCTTTTACGTAAAAATAATGAATTCAATTGAACATGTTACCTTTGAGGGGTGGGGGTGGGGGATGGTAGGGTGGTGTTGGTTGATAAGTCTAGGTAAAAAACGGTTTGGAAAAGGATAGATGGTCTTCTTTTCTTGACTCCATATCTTGTCTTTTTCCCATGTATATTTCTTCACAAATAAGTTAATAATTAAAAGTTTTGAAAGGTTACTAAAATATGTATATTCTATGAATTGGTATACAACTCTATAAATGCATGAAATTAAAATGGAAAGTTTGTTTTGTAACCAAGGCTAATAATAATATGATACATATTTGCTTCCACTTCACATAATCTTCCCTACCCCCTGCCTTCATAGCCCCACTCAATGAATAACCAAAAACAACAACATATAAATCCACACGTGTACATAAAGATAAGAGAAAAATATGATTATTATTTTATAAAACAAGGATGATGGTTTGCAATGTGGTGGTGAATTTTCAAGAATTCAAATGATCATGTATTATACATATGATCTTTCAATGGAAATTGCCCACCAATATTTTTCCATTATAGAGGAGGTTCAAGTAATATTTCAAATATATACATTATTTAAGTAAAATATCAATATAAAAGTAAGAAATATTCTCTCAAGAAAATGTGTAATATCTTTCAAGGAACTTCATAGTATAAACTAAAACTATTTAGGGTAAAATGAAGTGTGTGTAAGGTTTAATTGAGCAGATTTCATAAATGACAAACATATAAAACTTAATTATGTTTTATAACTATAGCTTGAGTAATTACATTTCGTAACTATAACTATAACAACGTTTGTATAATTCGAACAATATTTATATATTTCGGTATACAATTCATGCACATGGTTTGTATAATTCATTATACAATTCACACTGTTTGTACAATTAGGTATATAATTTAATTTGCGCACAACTTTTATATAATTGCGCACAATATTTGTATAAATCACGTAAATACAAAACTCAAACTGTAAGTACAGCTATATTTTTGTCACGAGTTTTAATTAATCCAAACTATAGCTATAATAGCTAATTAATTAGTATATATATTTGGTTATCCACGTAATTTTTCCTTAATTTAATTCATATGTTGCTCTAGACATGTCCATCCTAAAATTGTCTACAAACTTTGCTGTTTAAATTGTAAATTAGAGTATGTTGGACTAGCTATTTTTAGTGTCATGTTATTTTATCATCTCAAAATGCAAATTATACAAATTGTAGTTTGTATTATTGCTGATAGGTTCTTGGTGCATATCAGCGATGGTTTAATTTCAGTAGGATTTACGTAAATGACGTACGTAGTGTGACAATTCGGATACATTAGTTTAGTAATCCAGATATATTAATTCAATTTCGAGTATCAACATGTAACATTTAAAGCATGATACATTAAACATAGAGATATGATAAATAAAGGAGTATAACTAGGTAATTATTCCTTTTTAAGTGTAATATGTAATTATTGAACCTAATAAGAAATTTGGGGTAGATGTGAAAGGATAATAAATAGCCTAAATTTTTGTTGTTGTATGGACAAATAGTCTACATGGATCAATTTATAATATACTTATTCATAGTTCATTATATTTGTGTAATTAAAATTTGAGGTTTGGAGTTTCCAATAGTTCATTAGGCTTCTATTTTACCAATTGTCTTTATTTGTTTTGATTTATATATATATCGTTAGGCTTTTATTTTGATCCATTGTTTCTTAGTTTTCTTTTATCTACTGCATTTATATTTTACAGAGTTGTTTGCAATAGTATGGTATTTTGGACAGAAAGTAAAGACAATTATTGAAAGATACTAAGAACAAAATCTCTTTCATATATAGAAAAACATTTTTTTTTTTAAAAAAAACTACATTTATGAAAGTCCATACACTTCCATTACTTTCATAAATGAAAGTGGTAAATAAAAAAAAAATCATAAAAAAAACTAGTTTATTAAGAGATAGAAGAGGGGTGATTAGATTACTAGGCTTTTCTCTAACCCCTCTGTTTGGATGATGATTTGTCATGGTTTCATAATGTATGGTACTGTATGGTATGATATGGTATTGTACAGTATAGTATACTATTAATACTGTACTGTACAAATATTTGGATGAACGGTAGAAGTTGCTATTGTTTAATGATAATTTGTTGTTTGATTTGCCTATATGATACTATATCGTAACTTTTAAATTTACATAAATGTCCTTAACTATTGTAAATATTAAATTTATTATTTTTTTAAATAAATACATAAAATGAAGTAGAGAAACATATAAGCTAATATATCTCCAATCCATATATAAACAACACAAGAAAAAAAAATACCTCAAAAAATGGACTAAAGCTTGAAAGAAAAGACGGTAGGCGGAAGAAAAGTTTTAAAAGTTGATGCGGAGGGAAATAAGTGAAAATTTTCATGATTATAAAACCATGAAACCATACCATATAATTAATGAAATAGTCAAAACAGACGCGATTCTCTTACTAACCATGCCATTAGCCATACCATACCACCAAAAACCACCATCCAAACAAGGTCTAAACCTTTCAAGAATTACATGCAGAAAATTAACTATAAAAGGCAAGTAATTGATTCTCAAAACGTGACTATATAATTTTGTTAGAAAAAAAAATTAGTATTTCAGCAAAGGCAAGTAACAACAATAGAGCAGAACAATGAATTAAGAAGGAAAAAAAACTAGTGAGTAGTGTGTGTTTTCTATCATCGTTGATATTGTTCTAGGATTATTATTGAGTTATAATAAATTCAAATTTGAAGTGAGTAGTTGAAATCTTGAGGTTTGTAACAAAAAGAAATTTTATCTTCTTGAAGAGTTGTTAGAATAATTAAAGTTAATTATTGAGTTAAAGTACTAGAATAAATCCCTTATATTACTCTATTTAATATCGTTATCTACAAAAACTTCTTCGTCATCTATCACAACTAACTTGGGCAGCACAATTGTCACACCCCGAGTCTACACCTTGGACGTGGTCGGTATTCAAAAACTATTTTTGATTCCGAGCCAATTACTTGGCCTGGCTACTTACTCAGCAGAAGACTTAACTGTAATAATACAGTGAAGAGTTTGAAACAAAATGATGGCAAAATTTGAAACACAATTACTTTAGTAGTTTTTGGGATCTGGAGCTTCAACTTTGGCAGCCATCATACTCCTCATACTCACAGCTATACAGACTAATCTAGCTTTCTTAGGTCCCGTTATGGAGTAATTGTCCCATTAACGCAATTATGGCCACCATCACACTTCTTGTACTCATAGTTATGCAGACACCGCTTATGTTAATAAGTAATTTTTGTTGTAATAGAATTGTTGACTAATCAACTGTTTCCTAGTGTAAGAAAATATTTTCCTGTATTTCCTTTATTCCCATCAATCCATTAATATACATGATTTACATCCTAAAATAGAACTACTAATTAGAAACTAATATATGCTATCCTAAAATAGAAGATTACAAAATATTACAAGAATATATTGTACATATTCTGACACTCGAAGATGAGAGTAGGATGGATTCTTTTGATAAAGAATGTGAGTGGGTGTCTTATATGCTTTTAGAAGGGAGAATATTGCGTAGGTATGTGGCCATGGCCAAAGCGTGATGCCAATAGGAGGGGGGCATAGATGCATGGGCAAGGAGTGTATGAACAACATTGTTGATCGATTTTATTTTCTGTTCCGCCTTACCATTTTGAGGGGAAGTGTGGGGACAAGAAAAACGGAAACACATCCCATTTTATTCACAAAATTTATGAAAAGGACCATTATCAAATTCACGCCCATTGTCACATTGAAAAGTTTTGATTTTTTTTCAAATTGAGTGCGAATGAAATTTCGAAATGACAAGAAAACATCATAAACCTGGGACTTTGTTTTGATTGGAAAGGTCCAAAGTA
>DF359725.1:23400-42461 GCA_000787875.1 Solanum virginianum
CCCAATTCCTGTCATCGAGCGGAGTCAACGACATTGTGTGCATAGCTTGATCAATATCCGTGGGCGCATACTCGTCGTGTGATGACGAGGCTGATGAGTAGAACGACTGTGTAGGACGAGGACCAAGAACTCCCTGCTGCAAGGGGGCTGGACGCGGTTGCTGCCCGCGACGGGGCTGCTGCCATCCCGTCGTAGGGTAGGGACAAGGTGGGGTGGCCCACGACTGTGGCCCCCAAGCTGCCATGGTGGATAATACCACGACGAGGCAGCGAGGCCTTGCTGCTGCTGCTGCGGCTGTGCAGTGATGCGGCTGCCCCCACCACTGCTTTGTTCATTGCCGCTGCCACCGCGATTGTTGCGGTTTCCGCCGCTGCGATCGCGGTTGTTGCGGTTTCCGCCGCTGCGACCGCGGTTGTTTTTCCTGCCACGATTCTGCGAAGCGCCACAAGTATGAGCATTACTTTCAGAATTATGGGGTTGTCCATTACCTGAGAAAGGCTGAGGAGTAGCGTTGTGGGAAACAAGAGCAGCAGGTGAGCCGGCACCGTGAATCGCGTCCTCAGCATGGCTATCTTCCTCAAGCTCAAGCATTGACCGGACAACGTCAAAGGACGTGAGAGGAGTACGGTGTTGCACCGTTATGCGAAAAGTCTTATATTCATTCGACAACCCTCGCAGAAGGCGAAGAACAAGTCATTCGTCGGAAACTTTGTGACCGACGTTAGCAAGGTTGTCTGCAAGAACTTTCAGCCTGGTGCAGTAGGCTTTCACATTAGGAAAATCCACCAGTTTGATGTTGGTGAACTTCGCGTCAAGAGCGAGAGCCCTAGCCGATTTATTGTCCTGAAAAAGGTGAACAAGGCGGTCCCAAGCATCGGCTGCGGTGTCCTCTGGATGAATGATTGTGTTGAGAAGATCATTGGATATGGTGCCATAAATCCATTGCCGAACAATGTCATCCAGCCGTTCTCATAGTGCCGTAGCAGGAAGTTTCTCGGCTGTAGTAGCTAGTGGTGGCACGGTGGGGAAGGTAGGAGGTAGGATATGGTCGATCACCAAGTTGGCATGACAATGGAGTTTGAAGAGGGCAGCCCAGTTATTGTATTGGCTTCCTTCGTAGTCAAGCACAATAGGAATGCATGATTTTATATTGGTGACGGTAGTCGTGGGATGCAACTTGGAAGTGTCAGCCATGGAGAAGAGGAGGAAAACGAAGAGAGAGAGTGGAAGAGAGGGGGTCGGCGGCCAAGAGTTGTAGGATGCTAGGGTTTTTAGGAGAACCTAGTCTGATACCATGTAAGAGAACATTTTCCTGTATTTCCTTTGTTCCCATGAATCCGTTAATATACATGATTTACATCCTAAAATAGAACTACTAATTAGGAACTAATATATGTTATCCTAAAATAGAAGATTACAAAATATTACAAGAATATATTTTACATATTCTGACAAAGTGATTTATAGCCACATGAGGGTCAAAAAGTATTTTAGATCGTAAATTTAAGATTATTTTTTTAAAAAAAAATTATCAAATCAAACAATATCACCTAAATTAGAACAATGTAAATTGTACTCATATAGTGAAGATTGAGAGAGAAAAACATGATAAGAACAAATCAACAAAATTGAGAGACAAACAATACAATTTAGGCTTTTTAAAAAGTCACTGAGAACGACTTGCGTTCCTTTTAAATAAATTTTAAACGTTTAAGTAATATGATGGAATAGAAGACATTGATTTGAAACTATATATTTCCCTCCCACTCCAAATATTTCTTTCAAAATATTTAATATTTTAGAAAAATATTTAATCTTTTTAATTTTTATCTGCCCTGAGCGAAATTATAAAGTTATAGTGGGACTGGAAATTATATTGGCGGTGAGATAGAAGAATTTTTCCTACTATTTCTAAAGCTATCTATAATCATAAGACAATTATTGGTTCACGCTTATTATTGATGGATCTGATTGTTTGGTTGTTTTTGATTTTTTATAATCTGATCTGATCATTTAAAGAATATTTATAAGTGTTATTCTTGAAATTTTAAATTTATAATTTTAAAAATAAAACAAGTTATCTGCTATATCAAGTAAGAAAGGTTTGATGGTGTAAAAGTTTTTTATACAGACAATGTATGTAACTTATATAATACTTAGCGAAATTAGAACTTAAAGAAGAATTTAAGTAATACTATACAATTATTTGCGATACCCTAAAAATCCTCAAAAGGATGCTCAAGGCTGGGGAGTAATGGAGAGAACGGACTCTAGCGCAAGAAAGGTTACAACCAACAGATTTCAAGTCTACCTCCACTATTTCGCTGCTCGAAAGTTAGAAATTGTGCTATCATCCTTCTGCATCTTCTTGGCACCCAGGTAGGTTCAATTTTTTCTTCGTGAGTAGTTGTAAATATATTTTCGCCAATAGTATAATGTAGATTGAAAGGAGAAATTATGTTTAAACCTTTGAGCATGGAGTTGGATGGCTAAGTGTAGTGGTTATTACTATTAGGCAGGAATATTGTACTATGCGAATTATGATTAGTCTGTGACTAGCGATAATAGCCTAGTCTTTGATTGTTTGCCTTAGTACTTCTTGTTGAGATGATTGGTGGTCCTTGCAAAAATTAATGCATAAAAGAATTACTGGGTTATTGTGAGATCCCGAGACTTGTGATATCCAATGGGATCCAATGTTTAATTATTGATACATACATACATACACGTATATACACACACATATATCGAGGGTGTGGGTGTGAGGATGAGAGTGTTCATGTTAACTTTTTTATGTGAATTAATTACTTGAGAAATCACCTATTCATGGAATTAAAGAGCGAATATGAGTTGTCCTTATGTTGATAATCTGTTAATTTACTTGTGGCTTCAAGTGTGGTGATTGTACTATAGGTGATGGTATGATATTCATATTTGTGTCATATATGTTTGCTAATTACTTCACAGTACTTCCTGCACGTATGTGAATAAGTAATAATGATATGAACCTAATAAATAATTTTTCATGAACAATGGTAGAGAATGAAACCTGTTATATATATAGTGACAACTATAAAATATTCATAAGGTTGTCTTTGATTGTGATTCTAGATCGGGTTTCACTTTTTGATACGTTATTGGATCTGATGTCACAACAACACATTATTGAATCGGATGTCATCTTTCAACACATTACCAGATCAGGGGTCACATTCTGACATACTAGAGTGAGATTTCACATTTTGATATGCTAACTATTGAATCAGGTGTCACATTCTGACATAGCAACAATTTCGGTATAGATGTTATGAGAGGACTATTGTTGATACTAGTGATGGCAAAATAATAAGTTATATGAGTATCTATCCAAATTTACCCATTTTAAACGAATTGGGTATCCAACTCATTTAAGATGGATAAAAAATGGGTAAAACTAATATTATTCATTTAAAATAGGTAATATGGGTAAAAGAGACTTATTCATAAAAAAAAATGGTATTAATATTTTTGGGGGGGAATAGACAGTTTGGGGGGGGGGGCCTGGTAGGCGCGGGTGCTAAAAAGAGTTTAAGAATCTTTTTTTAATAATGCCTTCTAGTAGTGTTGTTTGTACTAATACTACTCTTGCTATACCTTTTGGATATAGTTTGGTTGTATATCGATGATGCTCTTTAAGTGAAGATGAAGGTGATATCCAACCGCTTCTATCCTTGTTTTCTGATAGCGGGAGCTGTGTCACTATTTTAGTTATACTTTTTATTCTTATAAGCTTTTGTACCAATTTAAACTAAAATCCTTAGAGGGCTTAAATGTTTCTTCAAAATTTGGATTGGATTTTTAACCTTGTACTTGATATTTTAAAGTTCTTTTCAGAATAATTTACTATTTCAATGTTTTTCATGTGATTTAATTGATTAAGTAATTAAGGGCTTTTCTATCCATGTGTTAGAGTAGATGTTTGCATGACCTAGTCGATTGAATCGGGACACCATCCAAATATTTACTAATCCAAACATGTAGAAACAAAATTAGAATAACCAAGATGGATGGATTTAGACTACACAATAATTATATATCATAGCCTTTGCCTAACTTGACTTTTTAGCAAGCAATGGTAAAAAAATTGAAGGCTTAATGCCTTAATTAGATAAAGTAAAGGCTAATGAGAAGACAGATACAATGCATCGACCATTTTTAGCAAAAGAATGATTTTTCACCAAATGCTCCCCTTAGGTTAGCAGCATTCTTATCATTATCTTAATTAAATGGGAAAGTAATTAATTAGTTAATTAATTAACCTTCAATAATTGTGACACATGCATGATAGCTACCATTGTTGACTTTTTTTTATAATAGAAGCAGATTTGGTGATATTTAACCAGACAAACACGAATATATATATGTAGTGGTCCTTCATTCATTTAAATGTTCAAACTATTAACAAAAGAAGAAGGGGAAAAACATGAAAGTGTGAGGGGTTAATGTTTTTATTTTGAATAATTTTCTTTTGATTATAATAATAACAACTAAATGAGGAAATATCTACATTTAATCAAAGGACAAAAGGCCATTACTATGCCTAAACTCATTATCATGTTTAATTTGGTACCTAGGTACTAGGGATGACAATGAGACGAAATAATGTAGTGGACGTTGAGATTAATCTTGTAGTTTTCTAAACCGCTTTGTCCTGTCTCCATTGATAACTTTTTTCATTTTCAACCTGTCCTGCCCAATGTAGGCCCACCCCGTATAAATTTTTAAGTTCTTTTGTTTTTCAATATGAAAAATAAAAATTTAAATTTTATGCTAGTTAATATCTCAACATCTAATTAATTATTTTTAGTTAATATTTTACTAATTATTTTTTAATCGCTAATCAATAACTTTTATTTAATATTCAAGAATCAACAATTTATCGGACATGTATAGTTTAAATTTTAGAAAAAAAAAGTTAAAATTAAAGTTCATGCTTAATATAAAAAATTTATAGCTTTAATTTTTATTAATTACAAAGATTTAATTTTCTTCGAATTCCTATTTATTTGCTTAAACCCACAACCCACACTCCCCCCCCACCCCCCACCCTATTATTTTTAAAAATAATTACTTCAACTTGTCCCATCCCACATAACATTAAAACAGCCCCATTCCGCATAGCTCTAAATCCACCCCTCACCCGCACTGCACCACCCTATTGTCATCCCTATTAGGTATATGAAAACGAAAAAAAAGAGGAATCATGTGTTCTAATATTAGCAGCAAGATGGAGCTAAGCGAGGGTTCAAACGAACTCAATATTTTTTTTTTAAAACTTGTATTTTTAGTAAAAATTAAGTAAATAGAATGTATATTAATAACTTGTTAACCCCTTAACAAAACTAAATTGATAGCTTAGTGGTAAGGAAGGATCCATAAAAATGGCTTTCCATGCTAAAGTTGTGGGTGCAAACCTCATTGTCTTCAAAAGTGTCTCTTCCTTATTTTCAAAAACAAATGTTTTAAGGGTGTATAGAAGTATTTAAAGTGAGTATGGAAGATTGTTTCTTGGGTGGTCTTTAATTTTTGTTTTTAAAGTGGTAAGTTTTAATTTTTGACTTTGCTTCTTATTTAATAAAGATTTGTGGGTCAAAAGCACCTTAAGCACGAGCTAATTTTCAAGGGCTCAGAGATACTTCCTCCATTTTATTTTTACATGTCACTGTTTGACTTGGCACAATCATTAAGAAAATGATTATTGATAAAAAAAATTATGGAAATAAGTAAATATATATTAGTTAATAAGTGAATATAGTTATAATTTGAATTAATTATGGTTCGTCACTAACATATATTATTAATTATAATTTGAATTTGTATAATTCGCACGTCTATATATTACGATTTGAGTTTATATAATTCGCACGCTTGTGTAGAAAAATATACAAACATTGTGAATTATATAATAAATTATACAAACGCTGGACACAAACCATATAACGAATATACAAAAACTGTAAATTGTATAGTGGATTATATAAACATAATCCACTCATTGTATAGCAAAATATACAAACACTGTGAATTATG
The DNA here is from genome assembly GCA_000787875.1 of Solanum virginianum. Taxonomy (NCBI): domain Eukaryota; kingdom Viridiplantae; phylum Streptophyta; class Magnoliopsida; order Solanales; family Solanaceae; genus Solanum; species Solanum virginianum. The sequence goes on from DF359725.1 coordinate 29,470, forward strand.
TAGCGAATTATACAAATATTGTGTGCGAATTATATAGCAAATTATACAATGTGGGGACTCAAACCTCACCAATAAAGTGAAAGTTTAGGTAGCCAACCAACTGAGCTACTAAGATTTCTCCCTTTTTTTGGGCGGGGGGAGTTGATGTCAAAGGAATTTTTGGTAATCTTTTTCTTACTTAAAATGTTAAAGGGGAAAAAAAATAAAGAGCATTATTTTAAAGGATAAAAATTTAAAATCACTCTAAAATCGACTCAATACAAATCGACACAATCATTATATAAGTTCATAATCCTAATCTATTCCGTGTGAATGACCCAAATTTATATGACATTTAAAAAGATGAAGAAAAAAAGTGAAACATTATGCATATACACAATATGAGAGAAGTTCACATTTACCCCAAACAACAAATCAGCAAATTGAACCAAAATGGATGATACGTACAATAGGCTTGGAGTAACGTGTTGTTTTTTTATTATTTGGCATAATACTTAATTAGTACCTCAAATTAAATAAACTTATATATCATGTTTAACATGTTCCTAATGGATATAGCGTTTAGCTGCTTGAGCTAAAAACAGACTCCTAAACTTCATGTTTGGTAAAATATCACTTATCATACTAAAACTTTATTTTAAAATTTCTATATTTTTGTTATCCATTTTGGCATGCCATTTATATCATATATTAATAAACTGGTTGACTAAAGATGAGTCCATACCATACGTATGTTCAAACTTACAAGTAGCTAGGCTCTTAATCTTGAAAATACAATATTGATAGTGTACAACTTGTAATAAAAACGTACTTAATGCTAATCCTAGACTCCTAGCTAGTAGACATGGAGTAGGGCAGATATACTTAGTCTCAAATTATTGAAATCTTTGAAAAGTAAAACAAAATTGGTGTCATTGGTTACAATTATTAATAAAGTCTTTAAGATTATTAAAGGAATAAGACATACTTGCACGTAATATCGAAAAAAAGAAAAGTTGACTAATGATGTAGCTAGAAAGAAGGGATGTTTTGTCGTTGAATGAAGTGGCGGAGTCAAAATTTTTATTAAAGAGTATTAAAATAGAGAGAAGTAATTTATGAAGAAATCAACAAATGTCAATAAGGAATATATACACATAAATAATAATTTAATCTAATTATAATATATATTTTTTCGACAAACAGTGTCAATTAACACCGGCTCCACCATTATTAGCACATAATATCAAAAAATTGCTTTTTAATTAGCACATAAACTGACTATTTCCATAACATACAAAAATTTGAACGTGTTTAATTATCAACTGAGACTCCAAATTTTATTCTCCAGAGAAACCATATATACTATAAGACACTAATAAATTATATATTATCCAGAGATTGTATTATGTTAATTAATTAAATAGATCAGATTCTAAAGTCTTAATGCTATATAAGTACCAATATAATACGTTTGTTGCTATAATGTTATACGTCTACAATGTTTCGTATAAAGTAACTTTTTTGTTAAGATTTTCGTGCAACACTCGACAATTCATTCACAACTCTTTCATGATTTTATAAGTTCAAATAAGTCTTTTCAACTTTTTTAGAGAAGACTTGTTTATAGCTTTGGAAAATTGCTTACATTTTCTTGATGGTTGATAGAGTGTTCCTCCTATTTATATTATTCATTAGGGGTCAAAGTGTAAATAATATTTATTTTACAAATCTTTCAATATTTACAAATTAGTCTCTACTCTAGAATACGCTACATATAAAATCTTCTAAAGATCTTCCAATATTATCTACAACGTTTAGAATCTTTCAAAAACCTCTCCAAGACTGTAATTCTTCTCCCTTTATGATAATCAAGAGACGGATTGTGACATCTAGCTCCACTTTGTTATCCTATGTTTTTGTTAAAATCTTGCTATTGAATCAAATTATGACTTTTGGAATGAATATTCTACAGAGAAGGGTCTAATATACCCTTCAAGTATATGAAATAGGTCAAATATATCCTCCGTTAATCTTTTGGGATAAATATACCCTTAATATTAATAAATGGCTTAAATTTGCCCTTCAAGTTAACGGCAAGTTAACGGTCCATAACTTTTTTTCATTAATGACGCGGCAATTTTCTATTGGCTACTCGAATTTTCATATAATTTCAGAAACGGAAAAGGATCTAATATACCTTTTAACTATATGAAATGGTCCAAATATACCCTCTGTCTACCTTTTCGGTCAAATATGCCCCTCACGCTAATAAAATGCCCCAAAAATGTGTTAATTAAAATAAATATTTGGGTTTGGAATGGGACGGGTTTTTTTTTATTAATTAAAATAAATATTTTGAGTTAAAATAAATATTATAAAAAATGTATTCATTAAAATAAATACTTTGAGTTAAAACGATACTTATTTTGAGTTAAAATAAATATTATAAAAAATGTATTCATTAAAATAAATACTTTGAGTTAAAACGATACTTATTTTGAGTTAAAATGTATGGGTTATTTAGGGGTGGATTTGTATGGGGCGAACTTTTTTTATTAATTAAAATAATATTGTAAACGATGACCTCCAATTACCGCTCAACTCAAACGATGTGCTGAAATCGGTCTAGAGGTGAAAAAATGTATTAATTTTAAGTATTAAATTTTTATAATATTTATTTTAACTCAAAATATTTTTTTTAATTAATTAAAAAAATCCGCCCCATTCCAAACCCACCCATAAATAACCCATACATTTTAACTCAAAATAAGTATCATTTTGACTCAAAATATTTATTTTAATTAATATATTTTTATAATATTTATTTTAACTCAAAATTTTTATTTTAATTAATAGAAAAAAAGCCCCATTCCAAAATCTAAATATTTATTTTAATTAATCCATATTTTTGGGCATTTTATTAACGTGAGGGGCATATTTGGCCAAAAAGGTAGACGGAGGATATTTGGACCATTCCATATAGTTAAAGGGCATATTAGACCCTTTTCCGTTTCTGAAATTATATGAAAATTCGAGTAACCAATAGAAAATTGTCACGTCATTAATGAAAAAAATTATGGGCCGTTAACTTGAAGGGCAAATTTGAGTCATTTATTAACGTTAAGGATATATTTGGCCCAAAAAATTAACGAAGGATATACTTGACCCATTTCATATAATTGAAGGGTATATTAGACCCTTCTCCGAATATTCTATAATCCATGTTTTTATTCTCAAAACAAACTGGGCTAAATGTAGAAATAATGATAACATTTGATTTGGTATAAATAATATCATGATTTTCCTCAAACTAGCATTATTCACAAACGGACAAATTTAAAAGGATTCGTTGGGTATATCCTCTTTTTTTTTTTCTTTCTTTTTTTGTTGTTATATCCTCTTTTATTTTCCATCACTTTTTTTGCATGTGTAAAACTGTATATGTAGTGATAAATATCAGTGTTTATATCTATTCTGCGTTTAGATTTAAAGAATATTATTTCAATCACTATTCATTCATATGTATATTTAACTTCAGATATTTTAATGTTAATACAAACAAATTGATAGTTTTACTTAAAAAAATTCGAAGAAGAGTTTCAATTTTATAACTTATCTTGATCAACTTTCTTTTAAGAATTTTATACCAACACTTTTCCACACTTCAATTACAATGCCAAGTTCATAAAGCAAACTTCTTATAGATTGTGGTGCCCAGAAAAGGTCAGGGACATGTCAACCAATTGTATTTCTTTTCTTTTTTGATTACTTTGAGTGCACTAAAGTAATTACTTGGCATCATGTCTAAAGTTAACTCACCACGGAAGTTCATTTGAAAGAAATTATTTGTATGGTTGGAACCCACATTAAGCAAAATTCTGAACTTCACTTTTTTCTTTCTTTCTTTACGACTAATCACAGCCATAACTTTTCTTTTCTTGAGTGCGGTACAAAGCTCTAGGTCGAAAAGTCATGAAACAGAATATTTTCCTTGGACTTTGCCCAATCAATTGAACACTTTGTCACTCCATTATCATCTTAGTCCCAAAATAATCTTCCAATTTCCTTTAGACTTGGGAAAAGACAATCCGAAATTTGAAGTTTATAGATTCTTGTAACAATATCAAATTAATATACAGCAATAACTTGATTAGCAGATAAATGCAATAAGAATTTCATGTAATAATGGAGGAATAGGTACAGTCTAACTTTATCATATCAGTGAAATCAAGAAAAACTAGAATGACTTCCTATATTACTGGTAGCCTTGTCAATTCACTCATTTTCAGATAGTATCAATCACAACCTTCCATGTAGCAAAATTCCATACTTATAATGGGAAAAATCTATTATGACAGCTAAGGGCCACTGAAGAAAATGGTCTATTGTTTCCTTTGACAGAGCAGAGCTCAATACAAAATTTTCTGGGACAAAAAAAAATGCATATACTATTTCTTTCAGTTAAGAAGAATGACACCTAGTTAACTAAAAGCCTACACTTTGTGTCGGTCTTTACAAAATTTTCTTGAATGACCGTCCTCCCGTAACAGCATGTTGGCACAAAATACATGCTGTTCTTGTTGTCAATTCTATATATTTATAATATATGTGTTCTTCAATTCCTATGTTAAAATGTTTATAATTACTGTTTCACTTCTTGATATTGTGCATCTTCTACTTCACTGGGGAGCGATGAAAATGGAGCACAGCAGGAAGAAATGTCAATCCCAGCAACCTCCATGGCATTGCAGACCCATTCAGGAACATCACCTTGGGGGAACTACAGGTCAAATTTAGAAGTCACCACAATTTGTATCAGCAATTTAATTAAGATGCATGTATGATAGACCAGTAAACAAACAGGCAAGGGCAACAGAACATTCAAGTGATTAATGCCCTTGAAGACGTGGTCAACAAGGAATATCCTAATAAGATGCAATACTCAAGAGAAATCATTGTCTCAATGGAATTATTCATTACCATTTTCTGCAGAAACTGGCAAACAAATCTGCAAAATTAAACAAATATGTCAAATGGTCCGGCAAAATGGAAGCAACATGAGATAAGAGCAGAAAATGGAGCATGAGATTTTCACCTCATTATCATCAGGTTTATTGACATGATCAAGAAAAATGATCATGTCAATAAACCTGATGATAATGAGGTGAAAATCTATAAAGAGAACATACTCTGGAAACCATCCTTCCACAATTGACGAGTGCAAGTCTCTGCTAAGCTGCATAATTTGAATGTCTCAAAGTCATGGCTGAGCTAATAAACAAATAAAAATAACAGTTAAAAACCTAAGTGTCAGGTACCTTCATCATATAGTATAAATTGTGATATGACAGAAGTTGAGATCCCATGGCATCTTTAGTGACAAGGCAATGAAGGTAAGCCCTCGTATATGTTTTACAGACCTGTCAAGAGATGACTGGTATCTCAAACAGTGTATAAATTGAAAATAAGCCCATCAGTAGTCAATCATCATCTATTTCAATTTACCATACAGTCACATGTGGGATCAATAGGACGCATATCATCTTCCATTGCCTTGTGTTTAAGTCTTAGAACTCCCTGCATCATGCCACAATAAGAGAAAAGGCATTATTCCACTTCACAAATTAATGGTGGATGATTTTTTCATCATAGATTGTTTTGAATTTGGTTTTCTGTGCCCAAGTTTATGAAACATTGGCAAGGAAAATTTGAGAACAGATTTCAAGAAAATAAAAACAAACCTTAAATCAACAATAGAAAGATAAAATCAGATGATAAATTAGAGCAAACCAGTTTTCCTCAGAACATCGTAAAGTTTTCAAACCATTGAACTGCCAGTCTATATGAACACTTAAAAGAGGTAGTCAATACTACTTTATCACATGGAAAGAGGAGTGAAGTCAGAGTAGCATATGTGCACAAATTCAACTGAAATGGAGTTTCTACTAAAAGGAAATTTTGAGCAGTTCGGCAAGATACAAACTATTACTAGATTACTAGACCCATGACATCCTTATCTCGTCTCCCTTAGTGTTTACAAATCAGACAAGATCTCCATATAGATCAAGAATACACAAAACATTGGTGTTGGGTTAGAATAATGGCAGTTATAGATTTCTTATCATGCAATTTGAGTGTTAGTATTATATTGGTTTCAAAAGAATGCCCCTGTGTGATCTCCAGAACCAATTAAGTGATGAATATACAGATTTAGTGGGCTGAGAAAATCACCTCAGGTACTAGAGCTGTGCCAAAACGAGCAGTACGAGTAGGATAGACACAATCATACATGTCAGCACCTAAAGCACTGCACACCACAATGTCAAGTGGGTAACCTACCCCCTGGAGTACAGCAGTCAAGATATCAAAAGCCAGAAGGGATCACATATAAAACTAGAGAATTTAAAAATAGAGGCATCAAATTATATCTACCAAGGAACATCATAAGAGTGTCATATACCATTACATATCGTGGTTTATGCTCAGGTAGTGCAGCAGTACACTGAGCCACAACACGCCAAAAGGAGTCCTTATCTTCGCCGCCTGCAAGACCACCAATAGCATAGCTGTCACACAAGTAAATTCAGTCATTTCACTCTGTTGATTGTTTAACCTCAATTCTTCTAGTTTGGTTTGTCTGGTAAGCTGCTTTTGAGTTTTCTAAGTTATAAGAGGAAAATGAATGTGTATTTATATAATTCAAGGGTTCCACATACAAGGTGACAAACATATATGATTAAGTGTACATATTCAGAACTACGAACATACCCAGGCAAATTGCGCTCAACTAAACCTTTGACACATATATCCCTGATAACAACAAATAAAAACAACAAAGTCTGTCAAATGAGATACAATTATGAAGACAATAAAGCGATCTCAGAAGTGACAGGGATGTCACAATGTAAGTCACCTTAATATGGGATCTAAACCACCTTGCACTATGCCAAATAGATTCTGCTCATGTGGTCTCTTATGAGCTGCCAATGACAAACGAAAGCATGAAAACACACAAAATTGAGAATCTAATAGAAATACAACAGCAATTTTAGCTAAATTTAACACTGGAAAGAGAATCTCAAGTAAACTTTGAGATAAATTTACTTGAAAAGAAAAACTTCAAAAGATCCAAGTTTCACCAAGAACCTTATTCAACTATCTGTCAATAAGTGTTTGCTGAGCTTAGCTATTGTTAAGTACTACTAGGTGATAGCATAACATGACAAATGGGGCTTGATATTTTAGGACTATTTTACATTCAATAATAATCTCATACAACCCCACCTAACTTATTGCATCTACCATAAAAAAGGAGCCACTTCTGTCCTTCCATCATTGAAGTGTGCCAAATAAACCAAAAGCTAACAGCTCAATTATTTTCAAATTCCTCTCTCCTGGCTTTGCATCCTCAATATACCTCCCCACCTTACTGGCAAAAACATCAGAATAAGAAGCAGAGACAATCCCTATATTACAGCTGGTCGTAGCCCAAATCTGTACAGATTATCTTTTGCCCACTGAATGCGATTAATGATGAAGTTCAGAAAGATAAATAACCACATTGAACTGTACAGTCTGCTTAATCATATTACCCGCTATGCACCTATCTATCCAACGAAGAGTTCGATACATAGCCTCTTCAATTCTTGGACCTGTGATAGTAGTTTTCACGACATCATCGAGAGCCATAATAATATCTGCACCAATTCTGTTCTGCAATGTGTTGGACAAGTCAGCAAGTTACACAAAAACAGTTGTAAAGGGAATCTCAAGAAAAATATACTGGTAAATATCAGGCTGATGAAAAGATATGATTCAACTAATCAGCAATATTATTGGGAGCATATGATATGAAAGTAAATGTTTGGATACAGCTTTGTTAGCTCAACAGAAGCTATGCAGCTAGAGTACACACTAGTAAATGCAGCAAAACAAGTGGAAACGGCATCACATGATATAACTTGTCCAATTACAAATGATGAACCCAAGTGCACACCTTACGCAAAGCCTATCAGACCAAAAAGAATAAGCAGGGAATACAGGATTTCCAATAATTGGCACACACGACAGAGCAGTCACCAAAGAATCTCATTCTCTTTATTATAAATAGTAATCCAGTCAGATCATACTACAACGTTCCATACAATCGTAGTGGTCAGAATATGTCCTTGAAAGATATTTTGGAGAAGTAAAGCTATCCAGAATGTGGCTTGGTTTGTTTGCATGCCAGCTGAGAGGCATGTCTTACTCAACAAAGCTCACAGAGAAGGGGCTTTAGTTTGCGCAACAGATGCTACTAGTGTAGCAATTTGTGTGAGATATTACATCCATTTTTCTGTTGCAGTTTCAGCTGGCAGGTAGAATTTGTTTCCAAATCACTTTTTATGTTCAGTGGGTTATGCCAAAGACAGTCTAGAGATGTTAGAAAGCTGGCACAGGCATAGGCTGAAAAAGGTGTTCGAACTTTTTGGACCAAAACCCTGCATTCATTGTAAAGAGCACTTGGATGGAATGCAAACATTAATATTTTAAAGGAATATTTGATTCTGCTCATAGAGTAGATTCTGTATCTAGCACATTTGGACTTAATGATATAAAGGAATCACTGTGAATTATATGGACTTTGTTATGGACTTATTGACTCCTTATTTTGTTAAAAAGGAGCAGCAGTCCTCTGATCTTTTATTCCTTCTTCGTGATATTAATGAACAAAACATTCAACTTATCATCCTTCTAGGATTTACTACCTATAGAGCATGTCAAATTTCAGCAAGATGTTTACAATGATTTGGCATATAATGTTCCACAAAGATCGCAACAGTTTATAGCTCTCAGTGTTGGTAGATTCAGTTCAGAAACATTGAGATGCAACATAAAGTTAAACATCTAACAATCAAAAGTCTAGTTAAGCATCTGTGAGGGTATTCCTGGCTCGAGCTCAATCTGCTTGTGGAGAATCCAGACCGGAGAATAGAAGAAACACACCTGTCTCGACACAATTTTGTAAGGACTAACCTACTATGTGTGTGAAGATTGCACCAGTTTGGAATTATTGTACATTATACTTGCTTGGAATATGACTTTGAGAAGAAAAAAAACATATAGTATACCACAAGATCTATAAATAACAGAACATCTGCATCCCCAAAATGTACCTACTTGTATCTGTATTGACTCTTCAGGTGTAAGGAGCATTGGCTTTCCATCCACCGGTGACTGCAAAAAGGAAGTGAAAAATTAAACAGCATGAAACAAAAAGAGATAAGGATATGAAACAAAAAGGGGGAAGTAGAAATATGATACCTGAAATGTGACACCCTTCTCAGTGATATCAGCCAAATGCAACAAGGAGACCTACAACCAGAAAGGTTTTAAGCTAATTTGACATCTACTGCTCTTAAAACCAACCAAATTTTTCATTGTCAAACAATATATCATATAGAACAAAGCATTTCAAGTGCGTTCATAAGACACTAAACAACTAGTTTTGCGAACTCTTGAAGACATGCATGAAATCCATAAGCATAATGGCAAAACAATATGGCACAAAGGCATATAGACTTCCTGATGAACATGTGTTTAGTACATCCTAGATAACGAGGCTATAGCTTTTTGAATTAAAAAATCTTAAGTGATCATTGAGGAAGCAGAAGTGTGATAGATTACCATTTGAAAGCCACCAGAGTCCGTAAGTAGTGCCCTAGGCCAATTCATGAACTTATGAAGACCCCCTAACTCATCAATGAGCTCAGAGGTAGGACGTAGTGCCAAATGATATGTGTTTCCGAGGATTATCTGGCAACCAATGTCCTCAAGCTGGGGGGTGGTCAAACCCTTTATAGTACCTGTGAATATGAAAAGAACAAATGGGTGACAATGAAACAGTCTCTCTACTTCTAGGAGGTAATGGTAAGGTCTGCGTATATTCTACCCTCTCCAGACCCCACTTGTGGGATTCCACTGGGTATGTTGTTGTTGTTGTTGTTTTAAAATTATGAAAAGCAGTAAAAAGAACTCTCACAAAAAGTTCCAAACATACAGTCTGTGAGCCGATATAGTGCAGAATACAATATATAAAGTTTTACCCCATGGACAAATCAACTGATACTTTTGAAACAAGAAAACAGAATATGATAATAACAGCAATAGAATATAAGAGACAAAAGTTTACGAGGTTCGACCAATATGCCTACATCCATGGGTAAGGAGGAGCAATTTCATTTTCACCATACATTCAAAATAAAGTACAATAATACAATTCAAATTAAGACAAAGTGTAAATTGTAAAACACATTTCGTGTCATACGAAATTCATCCACCAACGACAACTAGATCCAATTCTAAACCCAAATACTGGAAACATTACCTTGGAAAACAGTTTTTTAGAAAATAAGCCATCTGCGAAAAAATATTCTCATCATACCAAATACATTGCTCTTGTTTCAATCAAAAGTATGGATTGATTATGTCCGCTACATAACATAGAGAAAGTTAAACTATACAGTTAACTGATATAGTTTAGGCTAGACACAGTTATCAGACCAGATATGAGACAATTTCACTGCCTTTTCCAACCAAAACAGACCTAAACCCCATACTTTGACCTACTTATAATAGGAAGTATCAATAGACTGCTAGATTTAAGGTTTGTCAAATATCTAAAGAACTTAACCATAGACTCGATACAATATGACAAATTATTAAGAGAGAGAGAGGGAGAAGACTCGATACAATATGACAAATTATTAAGAGAGAGAGAGAGAGAGCTTCTTGTCGATCAACTCCCTAACATACTCTTACCTTGAGTGCCAACAGGCATGAAAAGAGGTGTTTGACATTCATAGTGAGGGAGTATAAGCTGAGCTGCACGAGCACGATTAAATCTCCCGAGGATCTGGCATCAGAAATATTTAGGCACAGTTCCTAAGTGAGATAACAAACAAACACAAGTTTGGTAAAAACATAGAAAAGTTATGGAGATTAGTCACGTTGCTGCCATATTAGCTGCAATAAAGAAGAACCAGCTGATGCATCTGTAACAATGCCATCAACACTTCCCTAAATTAATTGGAAATGATAAAAAAACTGGCCTGTTCAGACAAAGTTTGCCGTCAAACTAGCTTCCTTGTCCTCCTTCATTAACCGAGCTTATTACTTTGTCAAAACATTGCAACTTAAAACGCTCACGAAGTAGACTGGGCATGTTCTTTTTTTATTAGTACAGTCTATCCAAATTCACACATCAAAAAATCAATTACACTAAACTAGAAGCCATAATAATGTTCTATTTTGCTGATCCCACCAAGCAACATCAGCTTACTACGACAACAAATATGCCTCAATCCCAAATTACGTTGAGGTCAGCTATATAAATCCTCACCATTCGAACCCTTTTCAATTCAATACTCGATAATTTGTTATTTTAAGACAAATTACAATTCATCAATATTCAACAATCCAGTTTCATGAGTGCAATACGGAATGTTGAATGCTGTTAGCAGCTTCTATATAGAATGAAACACCCAAAATCTGTGTAATAAACTAAAATAATACGTCAAAGAAGCTCACCTCGAAACGAAGTGCCATTAACACCACTATCTTCCACCAGCTTCAGTATTTAACTGAAACCGCCAAAAAAAAAAAAAACAGTTAAGCTCATAGAAGCAAAATTTCAACTCAAAACACAGAAATTTTTAATTAACATGTCACCAAAGCAAGAGTGCGCTCATGAGGATTAACAAGTAACAACCGAATAATCAGTCGTATAAAACTTGCATATTTTGCCAGAAAATTAATGTTCTATAAGATTATGGCTAAGGTCTAATAAAATGAAATTAGTATACACATAATGCATATATGCAGGGTGAATATTTAGATAAGCTTACAGAAAACGGTGAATATAGCGGCGGAGGAGAATTAGAATGTGAGCGTGCCCTAAATTAAGAAGCACTGTGGGTTACGTCAAATAGGCGGAATGTCAATTTTGCCTTATATAGCAAAATATTTAAATTTGTCTGACCAAAAGTCGACACGAACTGAAGTTTCTGCGCGTTTCCAATTTGTCAAATTTTCTATGGAAAAGCATGAATGTTCATGCTGTCAAAACTTATTTTTGAAGGGGAAAAAAGTTTGAATTTGATTAATTTATTTGAGAAATACTCTTTGATATTTAATAAGTAAATTGATTAATATTTTGGAATGTCATATGGAAAAAAGAAAAATATCAAAACATATTTTATAATTAAAATATTTAATTACAAAAACTATTATAAATTATATTTATAATGAGACTATTCTAAATGTGGTTGAAGATATTAGATAGTCATCAGATTATTTATTCCTAGAGCTGTCAAAATGGGCTTGGCCGACCCAACCCAACCATTGAATCAAATGAGACTGGCTAAATATTTTCTGTCTATTTATGAATGAGGCTTTTTAGCCCGTTCTAATTTGGCCCGCCAGTCTCATAGGCTCAACCCGCGAGCCTCATAGGCTGGTCCGTGGCCCATAAATTTTTAAAAAATTTATTATATATTTAGTTATTTTTTAAGTAGTATTCTATTTATTAAGATTACGGACATCTTTTATAATTTATTATCCCATTAGATTTCTAATATTATCTCATTATTAGCATTTTGTTAAGTTTTTGGATTGACTTGTGTAGTTGTGTTGTTGAAACTTTCTATATCTCTAATATTAGCCCATTATTAGTATTTTGTTAAGTTTTTGGACTGACTTGTGTAGTTGAGTTGTTGAAAACTTTTAAACCAACTAGTTGCAATCTTTCACTATTGTGTTTTAGGTCTAATTTGTTGTTTCTCCTTTGGTTATTTATTTATCTTGTTCGTGACAAAAAATGATCGATGTTTCGTAATCTTTCTAAGAGGTTAATATTGTCTATATTAGAGTTGACGGACTGGCCCGTCTCAACTCGTGACCCGCGTAGGGCTGGGCTGTGCTACTATTTTCTAGGCCCTTTAATTAAAAGGGTCAGCTCGTCGTAGCCGATT
>DF359725.1:42522-69400 GCA_000787875.1 Solanum virginianum
GTCGTAGCCGATTTGACTCTCTAGCCCGTTAGGGTTAGATTGAGTTGGGTTAAATTGACCCATTTTGACAGCCCTATTATTATCCCACTATTTATATCTTAGTAATTGAATAAGTTATTCCATATAAATAGTTAATCCTAAGGTCACTTACTCCAACCAAATGACCCATAGAGTTTTATGATATTTCACTCTGCTCATACCTCACTTGTAAAATCTTATTGAATACATATCTGACAAGTGATGGCTTTATTATTCTAAGAAAGAAAAAAAAAGAGAAGAAATTTGCATTTACATATGAGAAATTTACATAGATATACTTTATTTAGAAAATATATATCATTTATAGCAATAGTAAATTTTTTTCGCTGAATACTCCTAATATAGTTTTAATACACATCACATTGAACTATTCAAATATACATAATATAAATTTTATTGATGAATAATACATTTATCTTACACTTTTGATACACATTGTATCTATTTATTATATTAAAAAAAACACTATATTTTTAAATATTTATAATATATTTATATTGCATACATAATTCAATTTTTATATAAATGTAGATTTATCATAAAATTACTATAAATAATGATAAATAACATAATATCACTAAAATTAATAATTATTTATTAAAATTACTTGCTTAATTTCTTTTAATATAAATTAACCATATTCGAAAGAGGAAGAAGAGAATGAGAGGAGAGATACAACCAAAGGAAAAGGAAAATAGAGACCCAAAAAAAAACTCTAACAAATCTCACTAATTTAGTGTCAATTATTTAAATATGTTTTAGTTTGTAATGTTACTCATCTCAAATTTGATGCATCCAAATACATCGAAACACATATATCTCAAAATATATGGGGTCAGAATTAAGTGTAATGTATTCTTACATTATATTTAAGTGCATTCGCATGTATCTAGAATATATAGACAAATCCCGCTCGCTTTCCTTCCTCCCTCTCATCTTTCTCGTCCTTTTTCTATGTATTCGATATCACAAATACTTGTGAATCACACATGTATCTAATGTGTACTTAATGTAATTTGTATGTATCTAAGCTATTTCGCTCTTCATCTCCTTATTTTAGTGTATTTGGAAGCAAAAAATACATGTATATAGGTGTGATAGGAAACTCTCACATGATATACATGTACACAGGTGTAATATTATTTAAAGGTATATGTAGAATTAGTACATATGACAGTGATATAGGTCTCATAAGGAAGTTTCTTAAAAAAAAAAAAAAACTGTGTGTTTAATTTGAAAAATGATCGCATATTAAATTAAATATATGAAAGATAGTTTGCGTAAAAAAAAAATGATAAGAATAATTTTGTTTCAAGAAATCTAACTTACTGCTTTTGTTTTTGGAAGTAGAAAACAGAAGTTTTAATTTTAACTCTTTCTTGATAACAAAAAAACTTGTTTCTATTGTTACGATTCTATTTTTGATTGAGTTGTAATCAATATTTAGTAACTTAATTCAACCGAGAGAAGTATTGTCCTTTCTATCGATTTTTAAGTATGAAAAAGATATGTGTCAAAATACATTTAATTTTTTTTTTAATTTCATACCTAAACTATTGGGAGTATGAGTTTCACACTAAACTATCACTTATTAAGTTGAAAAATAACTTTTCTATTTTATTTCGCTCTCACCATGGTGTGTTTCTCAAACCAATAAATGATAATTTAGGTATGAAATTTACATTCTCAATAGTTTAGATATGAAACTCAAAAAAAGAGAATAACTTATGTGTGTGTTTTACACTTATCTCGTAAACAAATATTTAACTAGAATCTTATAATTCATGTATATAGTGATCAATTCATTATTATTGTTGTTGCCTAAGTTGATTTTTGCAAAAAATAAAAATATTAAAGAAAAATGCCCAAGTTACTCTCCAGATTAAGATTGAATTTAATTTCTAACGATACACTTTATCCTTGTGAGAATATTATAACCTTTTAAACCGTCTCAAAATGAAATTATTTACCTCTTAAAGACTCATATCACAAGATTTTTTTTTTCCAAATCAAAAACATATCCACAATAATATAACAAGCCACCAAACACGTGAGAACTACATAAAAGCATATCAAATAATATCTATTGTACTAATTTTTAACATAGTCACATTATATCTCGATCTCATTGAAATGACCAAAACGATAATATATATCTATATCTATCCTATATTAAAAACATAAAGGTCCTTAGAATTTTTTTTGAACTTTTTGCCCTTTATTAAGAAACTTTCTTTTAGACAATAATGTCTTTTCACTATATAATTTTTCTCTAATTATTGTTAATATTTATAATATAAATCCTAAAATAATTTGATAACTCCTAAATATTTGGTAAATCCATAAGGCTATAACTAAAGAGTGTCCGTGAATAATATGAATAGGTTTAGAACTACGTATGGTCGACTTTGAGAACAATACTTCACCTTTTCTCCTTATATTAATGTATCTCAAATATGACCTCCACCAGAAGAACTTCCGCAGCAAATTCTCAATAGTTTTTTTATTTTTTTGTTTTTATTGCTTACAAGTTACAGTAGTACTAATGAAGTCTCTCATCAATATTTATGTATTTTCTTTTAATATTCTTTTAAGTTATTCATCCATCTATCTCATTATACATTAACGTTCCACCTCAAATTTTATGAATATTATTTCCCTAATGATGTGTATTAAAAAAATTAATTCAACTTTTCCTTGGTAATATGTAGCATCAATGTCTTCGATACATGCTTGCATGTGACATGAAATATAATTTTCGTTATTTTTTAAAATTCTATACTTGATAATATAACATATACACATGCTAATTTATTTTTTATATATAAATTTATTATTAAGCAACGAAATACACACGTGCAAATCACATACATTTAACTCGTAAATCAAACGTGAGAACTGCATGGAGGCATGCAACATGTTCGTTGTACTAATATCTAATTTAGTCCTATAACATCCGTAGATGACAAAAAATGTCACACACATTCATAATCAATATTTTCTTAAAGAGTAACGAATCAATATGAGTCTTTTTCAAAGAAAGAATACGAACATACATTCTATTACCTCTTCTTCTTCTTTTTTTTTATAAGAGGTGTGATAACCTAATATCAATACTGCATTTGATTTTCGCAAAACCTCTATATTCCCATTTTTTCAAGCTATTTTGCATCTTGTAAAAGTTTTTTCTATTTTTTCTCCTCCAAATCTCATAATAAGCATGAGTTTATGGTTTTTTCCTGTATCAATTTTTTTCTAAAATTTATATTCATGGTGTCTAATGCATTGGGATTAGGATGAAGCGAAGATGCCAAAGGTTGTCGTCTTTTTTGTAACTCAAATCATCGATATTTAATTTTATGTATCCATATTTATTGACAATCTCACATCATATGATCAAATTTTCAAGTTGTTGAATCAGAATCAAAACAAACTATATTCAGCCAATTTTGTGAATATAACAGGTAACAATAGTGTTTTATTAGTGTATGGTCCACACGACGCTGAACCATTGAAACAAAGCAACGAATTATATGGATTCCATTATTGATTTGTTGAATAAGAAGTCTATAACAGAGAATACTATTACTAAACACATATTTGTACTGAATAGTGACATCTCACTAGTCACTTATACTGATACAAGTGATATTTAGGTATATTGAAAAATATCTTAAGTGATATTTCTATCAGAAGTACAATGAGGAAAAACAAGGATTGTATTTCTTAATCAACTAGACGTTATCTGGAATAAGGAAATCTGAAAGTGCTTTATCAGCCAGTAAGATTTAGAGTATGTTCATCAACTTAGAATAATACAAGTGTTCATTTGTAGCATTTCTTAAAAAAAAAAATTCTGAGCAAAGAAAATATGTAACTAAAATAGTAGACAAAATCAAGTAAAAAATTACATCTGTTTAAGCACCAATAGATCAAAATTATTCTCTTTATCTTCTAACTACAAGTGATGCAAGTGATGTTGCCATCATATCATTTCAGTTAACTAATAATGAGAATTATATCATGTGGAGCAAAGCCATGAGAATAACGGAATTTGTAGATGGAACTTCCCAAATGGATTGTGGAATCAATGGAAGAGGGTAAATGTAATATTGTTTGAAAGAAAGAGGTATTCCTAAATGGATTGTGGAATCAATGGAAGAGGGTAAATGCAATATTGTTTGGATAAAGAATTATGTTGCTAATAGAATGATTGGTTGAATAGTATATGCATCTAATGCTGGTAATATGTTATTTCTTGATATTACTAAGTAAAAAATAATTGAATAAAATAAATGGTTTAAAATATATTTTGATAAGAGTAATTACATATAGCAATATACACAAAAAAATTATTTATAATTATTCTTTTAATTTGACATACTTATTTTTTTTTAGTGAAACATTCTTAAATAACATAATAATCTCACATGATAATATTATTATTATTTATAAAATTATGGATTGATTCTAGCTAATAACATGTTAGTAATATCTTTGCAATGCATTACTTTGGATATTATTATAAAAAGATTATTTATTGATAGAAATTTTGAATTGTTTAATTCAAAGTTTTAAAATATTTTTGATAAAAAATAATAGTTTTTCTTTACTTATATATATAAAATTAAATTTGTATTTCTCTTACAATTTCTTATATTATTTAAAATGAAAATAAAATCATAAAATTTATTGGACCTCAAGGTTTTCAAATCCTGAAATAAATGCTTTACTTGCCATATAATCATGACTTATTTCATCGATACATTATCTTTTGGAGAAAAGTCATATGCAACTACTGTAGTAAGTATTAACATAGTGATATTTCAATTAGGAAAAAAAAAGAATAATTGATAGTTAAAGTTTATTTTGATAAGAGAAAAGGGTCAAAGTTGTCATTAAATTATATGAAATGAATAAAAATATTCTTCATTTATACTTTCGTCCAAAAATATCTTTGTAGTCAATATTTTGATTCAAAAATATCTTTATTGTTATTTTATGGGTCAAAAATGCTCATTTTCAAATAAATTTGTTATTATTTTATTTTTGAATACATTATTTTTTTAATAATATTTTTAATTAGAAAATATTTATCCTACTTCAATTCGAGGAAAAATTTAAAATAAAAATATTTCTTGTTTTATTATAATTATTATTTTTATCATTATCTAAATAAAAATTAATGTTGAATTTACTATAATCTTATATTTATAACATATATTATTTGTTACAAGGGTACGATATTTTATTTTAATTGATAAAATGAGATTTAGGAAAAAATTATTTTCATACATTTTTATTAGTTAAAGTGATTTTAAAAGAAACAAAATAAGAAAAGGATTCTTTAAAAACAATGTTTTATTAAGAGCATGTTTAAAAAGAAAAAAATAATATATTTTTCCAAATAAGGACATTTCTGACCTTTTAGTGATAATAAGAATATTTTTGGAACAAAGTATCAATGGCAAAAGCATGTTTGGACCAAAGCATTGATGATAAGAGATTTTTGGATCAAATTATAAACGAAGATCATTTTTGTTCATTTTCATAGTTTAAGAGTATTTTTGACCCTTTTTTCTTTTGATAAAGATTCAATAATTGTTCAGATAAGAAATTCAAATACCTAATAATTTAGGTATAAAATTTAAAAGATTAAAATATTTTAAATTTATCAAATAAATAAATAAAGAATCAAAAATATATCTTTGAGCATTCACGATTTCACTCATTTATTTATCAAAAATACGAAAAATAAATCTTTCGAATGAATTGATCTAAAGCAAATAGTTTTACAAAAAGTAATTTTAATAAAAGTATTCCTCAAAATAAGATTACTTTTTTGAAAGTTTTACACTTTTTAAAAACGACTTATGTAATTTACATTACAGGTTAATTAGAACGGCGACTAACGGCGTGCCGGCAAACAAAAAATTGTGGGTCCCGCTTTCGTGCTGTGAAGTTTCCCTCGGTCTGCAATTAATCGGGAACCATTCTCAGATCTTCACAGACTCCTTTTCTTCTTCCGATTCAGCTCAGCATTCTTCGCCGGCAGGATCCGACCCGATAACAGTCAAGCTTCCTCGACCGGACCCTAGCTTCGCTTGATCCGAATCAGGTCAGTTACTTCGCTCAGTGCTTTAAGTTCACAGTTAAATCGAGGAGTCAATGGTTGATATGCGTGATCGAGCTCTGCGTTTTGTTGTAATTGCGATGTTGAAAGTGTGAAGGTCATCAATTTCAGGGACTAGGCAGTTGGAGAGTGAGGGAGGAAAACTAAAATGCTGCGTACGCAGGCTACAGTTGAGGAACAGTTAATATTAAAAGCAATTAAAGAAGAATGTTCCTGGGAGAATCTTCCAAAGCGGCTTCAGTCCACGTTAAATTCCAAAGAAGATTGGCACAGAAGGTTTGTTTTCATTTTCCCAAACCATGTTTGTAGTGGAGCCAACTGGCTTTGTCCAATTCTGATTTTGGAAGCTACTGTTATTAATTACATTAATTTAACTAAGCTTGTTTATGTTACTTCACGAGTTATGACACTTCGATTCACCCTTTTGTCTCATATAGAAGGAAAGGACGAAAGATTTTAGATACATTTATGTTAAAGACATAATTAAGTTGAATCTAATTGTTTGAGCTTTTACACGTCAACATAGCATTACAGCGAGTTTATGGTTTCAAATCTCACCCCATGCTTCGTCAAAATTAAATATAAATCACTGCTTGACCTATGAGAAAGAGTAAGGCCTGCTGGCACATGATGGCGTGAGTTGAAGATCTAATTGAGTAAATAAAAGTGTGTCAACTCTAACTGATTAAGCTTTTAAATGAGGTGGTTATGCTGTTCAACAATTTCTATGAAAGAACATGTTTTCAGTTGGGGACTTTAGGATGATGCAATGCAGTCAGCTTTCTAGCAATCTATTTGAACTTCTGTAGATTATATTGACTTCAGGTAAAACTTTTTGTATGACCGTCTGCAATTAGTTTGAAGTCAACAAGTGTACATGAGGCTATCACTCTTGAACGAACTTGTTATGATGTGTAATGAGTTTGGAATAATTGTGTTTATTATGACAATCTAGGTTCATTTGAAAGTGGAATACTGAACAATTATGAGTGCTGAGATGGATCATTTTCTTGACATCAATGTTTTGAGATCTGGTGTTAGCTTTAGGAAGTCCACCAGCTTTAAAATTTCATGAACACTATATTTTGAACTTTGAGGATAGAGCTTGATCCCAAGAATGTGCATTTTGTGATCATTAATCACTTTTATTTTATTGTTGTTTAACATTGTGGACTCACTATAAGTTGACTATTTGTTCGCTAGCCCTTCCGCAACCTCTTCCTTTATTCTGACTTGGACCGGCTATGCGACTGTTCACACAAGTGAATTCATATAGAGAACCCTTAAATGGATCTGAATAGAGGGGATTTATAGAGGATTCATATGGGTGACCCCAACTAGTTTGGGATTGAGGATTATTTTATTGATTAAGTAATTGGATTTACATTGTGACAAGATAAGAGATAATACAACAATATCTTGTTTCACGAGGCTTTGAATGAGGTTAAAGCGAGATAAGATATACCACTCTAATATCTTGCTTCATTAAGTTTTGGATCAGGTTTAGTATTTATTATTGTGTACGACAATCTATAAGAATGTCATTTTTTTATTTATTAGAGTTTAGAATACATAAATTGATTCAAGACTAAATAAAATACTTGTAAATGTTTCATTATAAATATTTCTTTGCTCAGGGACCATCACCTGTTATTCTTGCAGTTATTAATTTACTTTGCTTTTAATTTCTACTGATTGAGGTTTATGCAGGATAATTGAACATTGCATAAAAAAGAGACTTTTGTGGAATACTTGCTTTGCTCGTAAAGTGTGTAAAGAAGCTGAATACTATGAAGAAATGTTGCGGTATCTCCGAAGGAACTTGGCGGTGTGTATTGCGTGGAAATTGTTTCTCATCCCTTGTACCATAAAGTTGTTGATCTAGATACTATTGAAAAATAAGTCCTACTTTGAAAAATTAGTGGCCAAAAATAAAAAAAGATGTTTTTTTTTAAAAAATAATTTAAATCGTGCATAGATGTCCATTTATTACTAAAGAAGAAGAAGAATAAGACGTTTTTAACTTCTAATATAGTTCTTTCTCCTTAAAAATGTCTTGTTCAATTCAAGAAGGCGGC
The DNA here is from genome assembly GCA_000787875.1 of Solanum virginianum. Lineage (NCBI taxonomy): Eukaryota > Viridiplantae > Streptophyta > Magnoliopsida > Solanales > Solanaceae > Solanum > Solanum virginianum. Next base: position 50,773 of record DF359725.1, read on the forward strand.
ATGTTTTTGGTCTCCTATTCTGGTTAATACGTGGATAGAGTTCCAATTAAAGAAGCTATGCACTTTTCAGTGTTTCAATCAGTTTATTTCTTACATGACACTTTTTACATTTGGAAATCAGTATTCATTTGATATATCTTCAACTAAGATATAATTTTTATGACTTAAAGAGTGTGCATAGCTTGTTAGAGGGTATTAAAAATTTATATCTTCTTAATCATGGATTATCCTTTCAATTTTACAATGTATTGATTTCGCAGATGCAAATTGCAGGTCATTAGAAAGTCAATTGAAGTCATAAAGTAAGCTTGTTTTTGTTGTGGGAGGTGTAATCAAAAGATTTAAGCAAAGACAATATTTAGCGTCATTTACTTGACAAGAAAGAATTACAACAACTGTTTTATGAGTCTCTTTGCATTTTTGTGTGTGTGTGTGTGTGTGTGTGTTTGTGTGTTTGGGTGTGGGGAACTAAAAAGAATTGTGTGTATTTGGAACTTTTGGCCATAGGTAGGACTCTTGCTTTTGGTCATAAGTACGTACGTACTCGTTCATCCTTTGATCTTGGTTCTTTGTTTTTTATTTGTTCTCTATTTTGTTCTTAATGCCTTAATGCTTATGGAACATACAGTTCTATATCGAGTTGGTGCACTCTGCTAAATTTGTTCTTATTAATCTCCGGATATTAAAGATGACATGTCATAGATTAGATAAGTTATTAGTTGAAGAGAGAAGAATTATAGTAAATGATGTCCAGCTGAAGATAATGAGAACTTTTAGAAAATGCTGCTTCGTTGTTTCCTTCAAGACATGTGAAAGTTATACCTTGGATGTGCACCTTAGGGCTAACGCAAAATAATTTAATGTCGTTATGTTCTATTTGCAGCTTTTTCCATATCACCTAGCTGAGTATGTTTGCCGTGTCATGAGGGTGTCTCCTTTCAGATACTACTGCGACATGATTTTTGAAGTCATGAAAAATGGTATAGCCTCCTGTAACGTTAGTTCACAATTGACTATTGAGGGTGTATAGAATGCTTGGATTATGTCCTAAAATTCTCTTTGCTCAAGATGATTGCACTTCTCATAAAAAAGTATATCTTCCCTCTGGGCATTTGTGCAAGTTTATATGCAGCTGGAACGCTTGCACTTTTAATTACTTATTTGAGGCTATTATTTCTGGAAGAGAACTCTTTGAATGGGCTTAATAGTTCTATTGTGCTTTTGACTCAGGAAGTCAGGATCCGCTGCACCCCCCTGGCCCCTTCCCTCCCCTCTGTCTGACTAATGCAGTATGAATGTTCTTTTCAGGAATTCTTGTCATTGAAGTCCATTGATGTGTCCTCTTGTACACATTTTGCGCAATCTTTGTCAATAAAAGATGGTTGTCCATTTCATTTTGACGCCATTTTGATTAGGCATGGAGTTTAAGATATTAGTTTGACTTGTGTATTATATTAGTAATAAATAACAATATTGGAGCAATGGTTAACAAGTTAGTTAGATGGAGAAATACATCAGTTCAAACAACAGAATAGTTATATAGACTCTTGAGATAATATTATTAGTGGAGTAAGTTAAACATTTTTGGACATTTCAAAACAGATATGATTTAACATGTGTCATTGAAGAATTATTTGGTGTTTACTGTCAAATGTTTATGCCAAGATTTCTGCGCAGTTTTCTGCATTTGACTGTTCCTCAGTGTCATAATTTATATGGATTACAAATGTTGACGTGTACTTCTTGCTCCAGACACTTGGATTCTCCACAGAAATTTCAGGTTCCTTGCACTTAATGCCAGTCTAACGGGGTTTGTGACTATCTGTTATGATGAATGCAGAGCAACCCTATGACAGCATCCCAAATTTTAGTGCTGCAGATGCCTTACGTCTTACTGGAATTGGAAGAAATGAATTTATTGACATCATGAACAAATGCAGATCTAAGGTATTGTCAAATAAAAGTTACCAGTGGTCGAAATTATTGCTACAGATTTTCATAAAGGTTATGATGTTCCATGAAAGCAGGCTTTGTTAGAACATTCAAGAAGTAGAATAGAAAGTCAAAGTACTGCTGGAAGGTGTTCCATTTGGGAGGGTTTTGTAGGAATTAGAAAGTTAAGAGTACTGCTGTAAGTTGTTCTTTTTGGGAGGGTTTTGTAGGATTTATATTAGGTTTAAAACTGTTTTATTGTGTTTGGTATTATGGTTATTTTGTGATGTCTTACTTTGTCATGATATAAGGGTCTTTGAAAAACAGTTTTGACTCATTATTTTATGTATTCTTTAACTCTTAAAAGAAGAACTGCCATTTCCAGATTATAGATGTTTCCCGTCGAAATCTCAGTTGAGAAAATAATAGGAAAACTCCTGGATCACCCGTGCAGAACTTGCTGCTAAATTTGTTTCGTTTGGAAAATAGAATCTATCGTTGTATCTCAATTTCCGTTTGCTGTTAGTTTTCTCCACCACTTGCTATACCAAGTCAACTACTATGCTTGCAATTTGCACTAGCAATTATGTTATCCATGGCACGGGCTTTTTTTGGCCATAGGATCAATTTTACTTGCTGTTGGAAAAGAAAATCCTTTCCTCTTTTTTTTTCCCCACTGTTTCTGAATTACCTACGGAGTTCTTCCTTTTGTACTGGTTTAAATGGAATTAGCTTGCGGAAATTTTAATACAAGTGATTAGACTCGTGAATCCTCCAATGTTGCCCTTTAACTGAATAGGTGATCATCTATGGTGGACCCACCGACATTAGAAAGTTACCAGCAGTATCATTCTTGAAGTTCATTTCTGCTAATCCCATTTACAAATATGCGCACTTTTATGATTTCTTTGTGATAAATCAGAATCTTATTGACACCACATCATGGGGGAGTAGAAGAAGTCCTTGCGACTGGCTACATAAATTAGCATATCATTTAAATCGCATCTATTCTGCAAGACCCTAGAAGAAGTCCTTGCGACTGGCTACATAAATTAGCATATCATTTAAATCGATATATCAAGATGCCCTTTGGGCTCAAGTGGCAAAGGTTGAGGGATTTGTGAATTAGGTCACAGGTTCGAGTCATGCACCCTGCAAATTAAGCTTGGTATTTAAGTGAGAAGGATATAAAGGCATACTCGCTATCTCCGAGTTTCAGAGGCTGCAGCTGGTCCTAAGGGTTGTCCCAGACAGATTTCTCACTCATAATAAAATGTTTAGAGATGAAAATTGGGTCAACTACTCTCAGCGAACAAATTGTTCTAGTCATCTATACAAGTGGGAATCTTTTCTTTACATCGAAAAGAATACACGAAACATTTATTTTTAAAGCTAGCTATACATATTTCACTTTCATGAAGCAATGTTCTTTCATTCATTACGAACTGTTGAAAAAAAGGACATAATTGTATAGTTCTCCCGGTAGCATTCCAGCCCTTCCAGAAGTTTTGTATGTCCTCCTTCTTGTTAGTGTCTCCTCTTTCTGGGGAGATTCAAAAGAAGCAAGTACCGACAATTGAGAGAATATAATACACATTTTGTCTAGAAACGTAAATGAAGAGTGCTAGCTGAATACCTTAGTCCCTTTGCTCAAATTGGTCGGTGTTCAGGGAAGATCTATTTATAATCTCACCCTCATGAGCTCTGTGGCTAATCTAAGTCTTATCTTTTGTTCGTCTAATTAATTTCAGTTATCTTGGCTCTTGCAGAAAATTATGTGGAAGCTTAATAAATCAATTGCGAAAGAACTATTGCCTACACAGCCAGTGGACTTTGTTATTGAGCCATGGTGGGGAGTTTGTCTTGTCAACTTTACCCTTGAAGAATTCAAGGCAAGTTGACATCTCATTCAATCACTCACATTTTTTAATCTTTTTAACTTTTTATCAGTGAAAATTTAATTATTTGACTGGCACCGATGATGTGGAGAAAAAAAGGTAAGAAACTCACTGGAGGCAAAAAAGACTGGTTTATTTATTTCCATCAGTCTAAAGCCTTGATAGGCAGAGTTACCCGGTACCTATACTGGTAAGAGATAGAAGGTGGCTGGGGGAATGATTGAGATCATAAAACATATAAATTATTTGACTTCCTAACTTGCAATTGACATATGAGGTTTGTTTTTATAGAAACTGACTGAAGAAGAAGCGGCAACAATAGATAAAATCTGCAAGGAAGAAGCAAACTCTTTCATTCTTTTTGATCCTGAAATTATAAAGGGGCTTCTTCGACGAGGACTAGTCTATTTTGATGTTCCTGTCTATCCTGATGACCGTTTTAAAGGTAAATTCAAACATTTAGACACCATTTATGTTTCTTTTTGTAATATTTGAGATAGATCCATCAATTTACTTCTCTTGGTTAATCTTTCTTCGTTTTATTTTTGTATCATCATCTAGTATTACATGGTAATAGTATTGCACCTAAATTTTGCTTTCATGTGATCTCTGTCCGAATTCCAACCACCTGCATAAGTTGGTATTCTTTAACTCATCCTTTGTTTGGATCTGGTTGGTCCTATCATCAAATCTCGCGCAAGCAAATATCTTATATAGTCTATTCATATTTGAGTTCGATTGCTTTCTCTTCAACATGATGACATGTATATACCATATTCATGTAACTTAATCCTGGCTCCTGCTCCAAATTTACATGAAATTTCCTAAATTAGTCAACAGTTCGGTCTACTTAAACCTTCCAGTTGTAACCAGACAAAAACTTGCATCTAACTTCTGAATTTTTCTGCAACTTTTGTACTATCTGTTGAATCCTTTCATCTGAGATTTTAGGCTGTTCATCTACAAAATATTGCAGTTTCAAGGCTCGAAGGATTTGTTTCTAACCGAGAGCAGTCCTATGAAGATCCGATTGAGGAGTAAGGCACTTTCAATTAACTCAGGAATCTCACCATATTTCCATGTGGTTTACATAGTGGTTTATATGTAATATGTCACCTACATTATCCAGGTTGCTGTATGCTGTTTTTGTGGTTTCAAGTGAGAATTCAACTGTTGCTGAATTGGCTGCAACATTACAGGCTGATCTTTCTCAACTTCAAGCAGCTGCATCTTTTGCTTGCCGATTGGGATGGGCTGTCAAACTAATAGACCCAGCATCTATTCTGCAAGACCCTAATGTCCCAGGGTCACCTAAAAGCCTTCTGAGTGACGAGGAAGATGGTCCTCATACCAGCTTGGGCTCTGCAAATGTGTCCGCTGATGGAAGTGCTTTTCAGCAAGTAGACATTCCATGGACAGAAAATAATAGCAGGGGTTCTGGTTATGCTCGGGTTGCTTTTCTTGTTGATGCTAATATAACTTCTTATCTTATGATGGGATCTGTATCACCAGGTTTCTACTCTCTCACCTGTATTTTTGTTTTCCATATTCTCAGAACTTTGACAAAACCCATAAAATAAATGTCCTGGAATGTTGATTCAAGTCCATTAATTCTACCTAATGCGTCATAAAATGCAATTTTCAACTGGTGTTTGTAAATGAAGTCGAGTTTTTCTAATTCTTGTATGGTATACCTATTGAAGTTTCTATTGTGGATGTCATGGCTGGTGTTATGCAAGCTGAAACTATTCATGTTTGTTGAAATTCCTAATGAACTGCTATTGAGGTACTGCCAATGAACAGTATAATTATATATGAAAGCCAGTTTTTCTGCAAAGTGTTAGGAGAAAGCTTGGTTTATTCTTGGGAACCTGACAGATCTTCCCCCAAAAAGTTTGTCATGTTATTAGAGATTAGCATCTTTCTGCCGCAGCTCAGGATTGTTCCTTCTGGGTTTAGAGCACCTTTCTTAGGCATCTCAAATATCTTTCCCTTATTAGGTTGTAAGGACCTTATTTTTTAATCTTTTCCCTACTGTAAATTCTTGAAGTTGTGTAATTGTTTCCATCTGCTAAATATGATTGCACACCATATCTTTAATTTGTGTTCTAATTTTTTATGCTTTGACATGTTTCATGGATGGAACTCAAGTTCATTGGTTTTTATCGAACTCAAGTTCATTGGTTTTTATCCTGGTGCATTTCTGTGTTTGCAGTATCATAGTGTCAGTGTTTTACTCCGCAATATCTTCTGCAATGCAATTTTAAGTCTGTAGTAACTGTTTGCAGGTCTGAAATCTCATGCTGTGACTTTGTATGAAGCGGGAAAACTAGGTCATGCTAGTATTGCAGATCTTTGTAAAGATTTGGGCACACTCGAAGGGGCCAAATTTGAAGGCGAACTGCAAGAGTTTGCAAATCATGCGTTTAGTCTTCGGTGCATCCTGGAATGTCTAACATCAGGTGGAGTTCCAGCTGAAGAAATAGGAAAGACTGGCATTATGTCTTCAAGAAGTGAGGATGCTAATGATATTTCATTTTCTGAAAAGTCAGGAGACACCTCTAAAGGTACATCTGAGCTAAATAATGAAGATTTGCTAAATTCTGAAACACCCAAATCGCCCAAGGATGAAGAAACTCTGTCAGGGAAAAAATCTGAAGAAACAAATCAATCAGACTGGGAGTTAAAACAGGAGATCAATTCTGAGACTGATGAAAAAGTATCTTCTGACAACTTAGATGCTGATAAAGGGGTGAGGAAACAGATAAAATACCGTGTGGATATACTTCGCTGTGAAAGCTTGGCTGCTCTCACACCGGCTACTTTAGATCGTCTGTTTCTGCGTGATTATGACATCGTCGTATCCATGGTTCCCCTTCCCCCTTCTTCAGTTTTGCCAGGACCAAAGGGCCCTGTTCATTTTGGACCCCCCTCTCATTCATCTATGACACCCTGGATGAAATTGGTGCTATATTCTGCTACAACTTTTGGACCTCTATCAGTTGTTCTGATGAAAGGTCACTTGTTAAGAATGCTTCCTGCACCATTAGCTGGCTGTGAGAAAGCACTTCTATGGTCATGGGATGGATCTTCCATTGGAGGTTTGGGAGGGAAGCCTGAAGGGAATTTGGTAAAAGGAAGTATACTTTTACATTGTATAAACTCGCTACTCAAGCAGTCTGCTGTCCTTGTGCTTCCCCTCAGCAGATATGATCTTAATGAGGCTGGAAAAGTTATTACATTGGATATTCCCTTGCCCTTGAAGAACTCTGATGGTTCAACAGCTCAAGTAGGGGAGGAACTGGGACTGTCCTCCAAAGAAACTTTTAATCTGAATTCGCTATTAGCTCGTCTGTCTAACAAACTTAATTTCTGGACTATTGGTTATATTCGCCTGTTAAGACTTCACAAAGATAGAGTTGAAGAAAATATTGCACCTGATGATAAGTATGAATGGGTTCCACTAAGTGTAGAATTCGGTATTCCACTGTTTAGTCCAAAATTGTGCAATCATATATGTAAGAGATTAGTTTCCTCACAACTACTCCAAACAGATTTATTAGGAGAGCACCATGATGCGATGCAAGAGTTAAGAAAGAGATTGCGAGATGTTTGTGCCGAGTATCAGGCCACAGGTCCAACAGCGAAGCTCCTTTACCAGAAAGAGCAGCCAAAGGAATCATCCCGGCATTTTATGAACTATGCAAGTGGAAGGTGGAACCCCATTGTTGATCCTTCTTCTCCGATTTCTGGGGTCTCTAGCGAACACCAGAGACTAAAACTTGCTCATCGACAGCGATCTCGAACAGAAGTTCTGAGTTTTGATGGCAATATTCTGAGGTGCATTTTGATCAATCTCTCTCACATTTCCCAGATTGGTTATACTTTTCTTTCTATATTTTTATATAAAATTTTTATATTAAGAATTTCTGACATATTGCAGCTAAGCTTTGATATGTCTAATGTATAGTGGATTAATTTAAGTGCTGTCCTCTAAGGGCTTGTTGCCAGTTTATGCATTTGTCTTGCATCTTAAGTAAGGGACTGCGAAGTTAATTCGTCACTTTTGCCTTGCATGTCGCACTGAGGCTTGGTGAAGGATAGTTGTAGCACAAGTTTGGAAGAGAACCAAAAAAGCTTTCTTCCAACCTTATGTACAGAAACAAAGGGCAACAGCAAAGGCAAAAATAGTTGTATAAAATTGCTTACAAGAAGCAAGAGGCTCTTATTTGGTGAAATGCTTTAACAAACTTAATTTATTAAACAAAATATTTTAACAAACAACATATTTGATGAAGTTAGATTTCTTTGAATGACCATTTGACTATTGAAATAGGAAATGAATTATCTGAACAATTTTTTGTTTGCTTGAGTGCTGCAATTAGTGACACTACGCAGAAGACATAGTTGTTGCTAACTGGACCTCTTATACCTTAACCGAAAGGCTGAACTTATTTAACGTTGATCCAGATTGCTGGTGCCTTTCCATGTTTCATTAATTTGGTTTCATGAGTTTAGTGGTTGAGTTCTTTTTTTTTTAATTAGCATGATATCTGGAAAATCTACGCTTGTAAAATTGATAACTACGCTGATTTGCCATCTGAGACATAAGATGCCAACTCACTGGTGGTCTCTTTTTGTTCTACAAGCACTTTCCAAGGATTTCATCTCATCAGAACAGAAACCTCTTGGGAAAAGGATGCCTGGGATGAATTATGTCCCAAATTTAGAGGGTAGTTATTGTGGAAATACAAGTATGTTCTCTTGCCGCTTGTCAGAAGGTTGAAATAATGAAAGGGTGTTTTACTTAGAATTCTTTGTTAAATTTATTTCTCTTGCTGACTGATGGAGAAATAGTCATTGATGGTCATTATTGAGTAATACGATCATCATTAGTGGTGTCTTGAGATGTTAAGTTGCTTGGTTTAGAACACGTTGCTTGGGGAACTTGCAGAGCCAGGGTATTGTGGAAACGTGTTTTCTTGATATGTATATACATATAAGATGTTAACTGCTACTTTTTGTGTTCAAAATGCTTAGAGAAGGACAAGAAACTTGGGACATAACTCATTTTGAAGTAACTTGATAAAAGGCTTCTGATGTTGCAATTGAAGCATGGTGCATTTACTTGAACAGCTATGGAATAGATTACTGACATTGTCTGTCACAAATTGGTTCACTGTGGGTTGCCACTTAAAACAGAATAAGTATGAAACAGCACTTGCTGTATATGCACCTTTGTTGAGTTGAGACATGATATATACATAGTTCATTAATCTTTGATGTCATACCATATCCAAGTTCTTTTTCTTTCTTATAGTAGGTCACCTTGGAGTTTTTGAGATGAGGGTGCCCAGGAAACAACCGCTCTACCTCTGTGAGGTAGTGGTAAGGTCTGCGTACATTCCACTTGTGGGATTCCACTGGGTATATTGTTGTTTGTTGTAGTAGGTCACCTTGGAAGCGACCATTTCCACCATTACCGGACCGTTGGTAGGAAAAGCTACCACCATCAACTCGAGTCCTCTTGGAGACTCTAGCCTTCTCCCTCATCTTTTCATCTTCTATTTGCTCCACATAAGTCATAAGCCTCGAAATGTCCATCTCTTTGATCAACATGGCTGTTTTGCATTCTTTGGACACCAAGTCCAAGACACTTCACACAAATTTATTCATTCTTGCCCTTGGGTCGAAAATCATGAATGGAGTATACTTGGATAGTTTAGTGAACTTTAGGAAATACTCCCTCACACTCATGCATCCTTGGTAAAGGTCGATGAACTTTTGAATCTTGACTTCCTTTAGCTCCAAAGGAATGAAACGGTCAAGAAATGCACTCTTAAACTCCTCCCAAGCTACGGGACTAGTTTCCTTTGTCCTCTTCTCCTTCCATTGATCATGCCAAACTCTAGCAATACGTTTTAGTTGATAGGCCGCTAATTCCTCCTTCACTTCCTATGATACACCAACGATGACCACCACCTATACACTTCATCAACAAATTCTTGTGGATTTTCCTCCACTTTAGAATCATGAAACTTGGGCGGACTTATCCTCATGAAGACTTGAACTCTCGTTGCCGCCATTCCCACATTTTAAGCCACTCCTCCTTGATTTACTCGTGTCATCACAACTTGTGCTAGCGTTTGGCTAACGGTTTGAAACTAAACATTGGTGACCGTCTCGTCCATTGGGTCATGTGGGACTTGAGGAGCTTGGTCCTCTGGAAGCCTTCGACATTTTTGGTCTCTGACCATGTGACATAATGGTATGCCATACAGTCTTTCCAGTTTGATGGAAAAGAAGAACTCAAACTTTTTAACCTGCTTTTGGCATTAAACTTTCAAGGACGTCGAGCAGCTGGTGCAAATAATTAGATGTCCTTTACCTGATTGCATGTAATTTTTTCTTTTGGGGGTTTAACCTCAAGACTTGTGTTGCTTGCACATTTAGAAATGACTGCATAATTTTTAGAGTATTTAGTTAGTTTAACATCTCTCACTTATGATCCTTTTCTCTGTTGATACTTCATGGAAATCTACATTCTACCAGATAAGTCTGTATAGAATCTGGATAACTAACTCATTGCACCTGCAAAAAGAAGAAGAGGGTGGACAATAAAGGTTCTGTAGAACCAATCCATAGAGGATAATATTCTGTTGTTAACCATTTTAGACGCTTACGTACTTTGTTTTCTGAAGAGAATTTGAAAAGCTTTGCTGGAAATTCCGAATGGCTCATATAGTTTCCTCTTTCTAAGTTTCTGTAATCATGCTTTTCAAAATAAATTTGCAGATCATATGCTATGACTCCTGTTTATGAGGCTGCCACCAGGCCAATTGAGGAATCTCCCTCAGTAACTACTGCTAAGGTTGAACAAGATGACGCTGAGAATAAAGAAGAGATTTATCCTGGTGTAAACCTTCTATTTGATGGATCTGAGTTGCGCCCATTTGAGATTGGTGCTTGTTTGCAGGCTCGTCAACCTGTGGCTTTAATTGCAGAGGCCTCTGCTACATCTTCTATTTTTTCAGTGAAATAGTGTCAAGGCATATGTTCAATGTTCATGTAAGAAAGAAGTGCTCTAGTGACCAGTTTTTCAAGAGTATTATTGGCTACCAGACTCTGCTTTGCTGCTGCTGGTTCGTTGCATAGATTGTCTGTCCTTGCATTGGTTTGATGACAACATGGCATTGAGGTAATAGAGGAAATTTTGCGAATTTCTGCTTTTAACTATTGTTTTACTCAAAAGTGAATCTTGATCATCCGGAGATGCTATACTTCTGAATCAAGTATTATAGGTCCAATAACATGTAATCTCAATATCCTTGTTATACCGAACTCTACTTTTCATTCTATTTGAACTCCAATAGTCTGTTTTGTTTCCTTGTTGAATCTTTTGATCTTCATGACCCACTAGAATTTGTGTCAGATGAGGCGCTTATCTGTTACTTCTTACTAAGCTGTCGTGCAACAGTCTGGTGCATATATTCCTAGATGGTGCTTAACAGGGACTTGTAAGTCAAATTAAGCAAAAAGGGCTTGAAAGCTTTTCGGAAAGCGAAGCTGCCAGTTACTTGTGTTATATCTTAAAGCTACAAGTTGCTTTAAGTCATGTATCGTTTCAGTTTCCAACATATAAACCTTCTGTCAAGGAAGTAAAGGTGTTTATAGGATATGAGGCCAAATTCTGCATATTGCTAAGCTTAGCATTCCCCTATTTCTTATTTTCTTCTTTGCTCCTTTTTCTCTTTCCCTGATCTTGCCTTCTCTTACATGCACAAGTTTTCATTAAGTTTCAGAATTTTGAGGAGCTGCCATGATAGGATGTTTTTATTTTTCCTAAACCTAGAAAGTTTTTTATTGAAACTTTAGTGATGTTATCTTTCTCAAAAAGATATATAGAAACTTTAGTGTCATTGCTGGTGAGACTAGTGTGAAGCTGAATGTTGCCTGTAGATGATCACTTGTCAGTCACGGCTTACTGAGCTAGCCTTGCCATAAAGAAGAGAGAACCTTCGGTCACAATTATTGAGGTATCCCTTCTCATAGGAGTTCAAACCCTGAGAAGTAGTTATGCTCTTTTTGAGATGAATCTGGAGGTTATATGTTCCTTATTTGAATCACATTTCTTTGATGATTATGATTCATCAATTTGTTGAAAGTACATCTGCTGGTACATTCCATTGATTCTTTGCTACTGTCTCAAAACTAGGATCTGACTTCTCATTGTATCAATTGGATGGGGTTTACTGAATGGAGAGTCTGTTTCTCCTTGTAAGTTGCTGTTTTGATTTGGTGGATGGAATACAATACACAATACTCGAGCTTATGTTCCTTATATGGCTGATAGACGTTAAAAAAGTAGGACCCTGTTTTCCTTAATTTTGTGATGGATCAAAGAATAGGATATAGGCATCTTTATGGTTCAGTGTGCAAATAGTGTCGTTGTGGAATTTTTCCGGCTCAGAAGTCGTCTCTTGGCACTTATTTCCTCTTGTTTCACTTGCAGGTGGTGTTTTCTATTTGCAAGAATTAGGTCAATGCAGGTACTATGCTAAGGAATTCTGTTATTTTGTAGAAGGGAAAACCATGTATATCCATAGATGGAGCTATGCTCACAAACTAGTCAGACAACCCTTGGATTCCAATTGCACATAAGATATGAATGAAATGAAAGGTCAAAAAAATCATATGTTTGTAGTCTGTAATATGAAATTAAGGCTTTGGCATAACAAGGAACTAAATGAAGATGTTGCTGATGTGCTGCATTAATTTCCACTTGTATCTACTGCTATCTGAACATCTCATCATCTGTGTATTGGTGTTTAAGGCTCCACTTTTATTCAAAGGAGCTTGGAGAACTAAGTTTTGAATATTTGATATGGTGTAATTGAAAAAAGAAGTCGAACATTCGAAGATCATCAAAACGAGTTGTGATTTGAAGCACTTAAGCTTTTTGCCTTTTGGTGTGGTTTTATAGAAAACAATGTGTATATTATATTGGGTTCAAGGAGAAATGTTGTGGATGAACTGTGGTACTTAGTTTTATGGACTATTGAAACAATTGTTGTATGAACAGTAACATTCATTAATTTGCTATACCATTTTTCAAAGGGTCAAGCTTTTGCATTTTTACCCAATCAACTGAGCATGATGTTTTTTAGGTTAATTGCATGTCTCATGTAGTTTCTTTATGGTTCAATACATCTAATTGCATGTGTCATGTAGTTTCTTTATGGTTCAATACATCTAATTGCATGTGTCATGTAGTTTCTTTATGGTTCAATATATTTATCTATCCCTTAAATTTGTGAGCAAATTTCATTTAGGTGCTCGAACTAACGTTTTTTTTTAGTTGAGCATATGAACACGTATCAAAGTCATTCTTATTAGACACTCTGATTTAAAATTTTTAAAAAACGTAATTACATAAAATATGTCCTCTTCTTTAAATATGTACATTAGCTTAAATTGAAATTGGCTTGAGCTTTTATGATTTATTGAGGCAAATGCATATAATTAAAGGGGGTAAAATTTTTCAAGTGTTTAACTTATCTATGTAAGGGTTCCTTGAGAACACAAGCAAATGATCTTTCAAAATTTGAACTAAATAAAAATATTTTATTACATGTTCAAATATTCAATTAAGCGTTTAAATAGAATTTGGTGATGACTTTTAAGGCCGAGATGTATTAAGCCTCTTGTTATTTTTGCTTTTAAATGAAATTCTGTTTCAAATCTTTCTGTACTAATAGCTGTACTGTCCTAGAAAGTAAAGTGGCTCAATATTCTTTAGCTTTAACATGTTATGTTTCCCATGCATCCTTTAATTGGAATGACATCCTAACTGAATAAAGCAAATATTTTTGGAACTTTCCTTCCATAGAATTCATGCTTGGTAGAAGAAGTACAGGCATACCATAGACAAAGAGAGTGTGAGAACCAACCCATTTGTCCAGGGGTTATTATGGACAGTAATAAGATAAAGTGAGCTCAATTTGTTAAGATTGTAAAAGAAACAAAGCCAACACTTCAGAGTAATCGGATACATCATCAACAACTACATCTCAATCCCAAATAAGTTGACGTTGACAGTAATGTTTTATTAAACATTTCATTCTTTTGTCTACTACTTGATCATAATGGTGAGGCACTAGCTTATCAAGCTGATGGATATTTGATATATGTGTATATAATTCGAGTTAAATAACAAATTTGATTTTGATTTATTGATTGCGCCCTAAATTGACCTAGGCCAAGGGGCCCTACTGGCATGATAACATTTGTACTATTTGCTGGTTATGTGTTGGATTGCATGTTAGGATCAATCACAGTTCATCTGATTGCACATGCTTTGCTCATTCTTCTTGTCGCTAAACAAATGTTGGTGGGGTGCCAAAAATATATACTCTCTATTTTTAAATGTAAGAAGACAATTATGTAAATTGACTTATCAAAATAAAAAATTACCTCAATTTTTCATCTCAATTTTAGCATCAAAATTAAAGATACTTTTGACCATGATTAACGGTCGTTGTTGAACATTATGAAAACCTTGGTATAGCTTGACTTGGCTTGCCTTAGGCTAAATTCACAATTACTTAAAAAGCCACTAGTTTCTCTTTAGTGGCTAATTTCACGGATATTTTGATTGAATCGGTGGAAAAAAAAAAGTAATTCTGCTTTATATACGAAAGAATCAGAAATGAGAGTTTATTTTTTACCATACACTTGTCTAGTGAATTGGTTTCATGGGTGGGACCACCTTCGGCGAAGGGATCACCCACACGCTCTTCATCGTAAAATTCTACCGTGTATGACGGTTAAATATTAATTACTATGAGTGTATATTTAATTTTGTACATCTTTAGTTAAATTTTTGACTCTGCTCATTGGTTTGATTCAATGAAAAATAAATTAAAAAAATCATATTGTATAGCATAAATTTTTCACTAATTCACGATGAAAATACCTTTACTTTTAATTGTGATTATACTACTCGTGGTTGCAATTGATATTGGCAAATGACTATAATGAGGCTAACTACGTCTTTTTGGCTGGACCATGTTGGAAAATTTACCCTTTTTACATGCGTGATTATTGCCTGGTTTTTTCTTACCAATTAGCATTAAGTATAACTTACACGAATTCCATATTTTTTAGAAATTTGAACTAATACTAATTTTTTTTAAAATTATCAAAATTTTTTTCTTGTTGATACGAAAAATGAAATCAGTGATACATATCGAAAGGTAGAAGCATTATGGGATTTTAACTATGATACATGGAGAAGTAGAGATTGTAATTTGTATCAGTAGGTGTTGCAGTTTTGTATCATTTAAGAAATTTTTATATTTTTTAAGAAAATTAGAATTATATAATATATTATAAATATAAGTTGTGTATTTTTATAATTTTTTCTAACATTAATAGATATCTAATTTTAATACTATTTGAATGAGAGAGTTGTTGAATATTTCATGCTACATGTTTTTTTTTTGAGTACTTAGTTGTTTAGATATAAGAGGAGTTTACTTTATGAAATTAAAGTTCTTAGATATTGTAAGAGTATAATACTTTAGTTTTAGGATGTGAGGAGTTTACTTTATGAAATTATTTAACACTTATAGTTAATACTAAAAATTAATACACAATATTTTCAACCTTCTTGATGTTTTCCTTCTAACTATATTATGAATCAGGTAAAAGATGTACCTTGCCTATATATATATATATAGTCCCTCCGTAGCGTTGTCTATTTTTACTTAATCATTGTACTATCATTTACTTTTCATTATTAGTCATATTTATATATTAGCATTTACTTTTATGATTAGTTGTTTTTTTTCCTTTCTTTTCCTTTTTTTTTTCTATACGTAGACCTTTTGCTTATGGGACTCGATTGTTAGATAAGGATTTTCCGGAAACAACCTCTCTATCTCTATGATGTAGTGGTAAGGTCTGTATACATTTTATTCTCCCCAAACCTCACTTGTGAAATTTAATTAAGTATATTATTGTTGTTATATTATACTAAAAATAGATGCTCATTAATATTTATCGATCAACTTTAAAAATATAAAAATAATTTTTCATTTTATACTTATTTTGTCCTTATTATTAATGCTTTAATTATTTTCAATTCATTTCCTGACATTAGATGATTTATAGTAACAATTAGGGTTGATATATTACTCAGATTATCATTTTATTTATTGCTTCTTAAAGAATGTGCCAAATTAAATATGAGTAAGTAAATTTGGTCGACGGGAGTATATTATTACAATTAGTACTAAAGTTTTATTTTAATGATACATGGCATATATTTTTGCGAAACTTAAAAGCTTTCATGGATATTTGAGAGCCTTTATGTTAAGGTAAAGTGTCAAGAACAGTTCACGTACAAGTTTGGTTACTTTTTTTTTTAACTGCACTTGCCTACTTTACCTTGATCCTTTTTTTTTTTTGGTGAATAAATAGACATCTAGAACATGGTGGAATTGAGAAATATTCAAACTTGTAAACGTTGAAACAGTATTAGCTTAGAAGCATTCATGAGTTGGTATTATGGTCTATTGTATATTTGACTTTAATGAACAATACTTTTAGGTGACTTTGTCCCACACGTTAAGGTAATTAAAATTATAATATTTTGCCATGTGTCTGTATCAAGAAATAAATTTAATTATTTAGAGCAATTTTTGGTCAAGCTTATGTAATTATGTCAGCAAATAGAGTATCAAATATCCTTTTCAAGACTCATGCCAAAACCCTAAGTAATTTCTCTTATGGCAATTTTATGCTTTCAATAAAAGTGTCATCGGTGTCATGCACTAAAGATTAATGTCCTTTTGAAACATCTAAAATGCGACATAACAACACACTTACGTTAGTTAATAAAGATAGTAAGCATACGATAAAAATATATAATTGAGATTTGTATAAATTGATCTGATATAAAAAAATTGTCTTGCAAATACCTATTACTAGACAATTCTTAGTGTAATGTTCATCTCATCCTATTCTTTACCATACTGGATATAGGGGTGGATCTAGAAAAGGTGAAGGAATATCATGTGACATTGCTTCGTTGAAAAAATGTTGAAAGTTTAAACCTAGATATGAGTGTAAAACATCATATATAGCTTAAAATTAAATGTATAAAAATGACAATATCTAAGTTTGAACCAGTAACTTTACCTATAAAATTATCACTCATGACCAATTACACTAAGTGTTCTTTTGTTTCAAAAAGTGTCACTTTAATTTATTAAATATTTCTATTTGCTTTTAATACATATAATAAATTTTTGGGACGAAGCAATGTCATCTGATATTCCTTGGTCCTTTTTAGATTCGTCCCTATGCACAATTTAATATTGGTGCTTCTATATTCTACCCTCAGTTTACTTTTAGTTGTTCATTTGAAACTTTACATATTGAAATAATAGTTAATATGAGTATTTTATCATAATACATATATTAATTGGTGTAACTAGTACATATAGAAGGTAAAACTAACATAAATTAAAAAAATATTTTTCTCTTAATATACGAAAAGTGATAGATGAAAATAAAAAAATATTTTTAATATTATGAAACAAGTAATAAAAATGAATGGAGAGAACAATCATCATTAAAAAAAAAAGAATGAAATGATTTCAAGTATTTCAGAAGGTTAATTTTACACACACTTTTTAGATTCACTTCCATTTGTTTTGGTACTAGTTAAGAAGATTCCGTATAATGTTTCGGTGCAATAGTTATTCATAAATTTATTTTTTAATAATATAATTAAATAATATTAAATTATCTTATTAAGTTTAAATTAAATATATAATAAATATTATTAATATTAATTAATTTAATTAAGTTTAATGATTAAAGGATTTTTTGCTCTGAGATATATATTCATAAATTTATATATATTTGCATGATAGTAATTTTTTTTTTGTTGTGTAAATCTAATGTGGAAAGGTCCATTTAGATGTTTTTATTTAAAGTATTTTTCATTATTGATCGCTAACTTTTTACTCAAAATAATTACAAAATACATACAAATATTACTAAATAACAAAGCTATAATTGAAGTATATAAATTTAAAACTAAAAATTATATTTGAATTTGATTTCATAATTTCGAAAAAACTATACACCTTTATATTAAAATAAAACAAAAGGATTATTATTTAATTTTTTTAAAAAAAATACCTTTAGCAAGTACATCGATGAAAAAATGTATACTTCATCCCAAACACTCTCTGATATAATACAAGAGAATTCATTTGGTACCTTTATTAATTAGGACCAAATAAAATTGAGGTTCAGTTAATAGAAAATTGGACCAATATATGTACGGTCATTTGCTGTTTTTTCCCTTATAACAAAGTAATTTTTATGCGGGATGTAAATTATATTTTTACATTATATTATACTATTCTATAAGTCATGTCCCTCGACATAACTTTAGTTTCTAACTTATGCCCCACTAAATTATAAGTTTAATTGTTAAAAGATAAATATTAAACATCAACTTATTTACATAAAAATATTAAAAATCAATCTATTTAAAAAAGCAAAACGTGCAAATATTTCTTTATTAATATATACTTTTTAAATTTTGTCTAGTTATTATATAGCAATAATTGTTATTAATCTGTATTACCAAAAATAAGAACAGTGTATGAAAATAATTTAAGAACAGAAATCGAGTCCACTGAATGCACAGTGTGTCCTTAAGAAAATTATTCCCCTCAATGTACCCGAGGTGTTGGAATCTTTCCTCCCAGGATAGA